>JAQQAC010012171.1:4058001-4123147 GCA_029783875.1 Phataginus tricuspis | reverse complement strand
TTTCCCTTAGCCAGGAAAACGTACCTGGTAAAGGCGTGGTCTCTGTCATGTTCTGTTATGCTACTTTTTGTTCATCTGGTTTTTGTTTTCTGATAACAACAGCAAGTACCCACCACTGAGTGAGCACAGGCCTTCTTCTAGGCAGTATGCATGCTTTATGCCCTCTAATGCCCGCACGGTACCACAGTTGGGGTATTGCACCCATTGCAGGGATGAGAAGACTGGGTCTCAGAGAGGGTCAGAAATGTGCCCCAAGTTCAACTGGGGGTAGTGCCAGAGTCCACATGACCCTGGTCTGCCTGACATGAACGCTGCTGCTTTATCCATCATTCCAGTGGCTCTCCTTATGGGTGCCTTTAAACATCACTTTTTTAAAGGCATCAAATCTTTAAAAACCTCCTTCAGTAATTCTAATGTGCGGCCAGGGAAGGGGCCCGCAAGTGATTGAACCAGCCCTGAGCTCCACATGGCTGCTCAGATCTCAGGCAGCAGTAGCTCAAGGAGCTCTTTACACCCTGTAGAGTGTGTCTCATCTGGGAGTCTTCTTAGCCTTCGACCCCTCAGCTTTCTAAAGAGAGAAAGGTATGTGCTAAGATTTTTGTGCAAAGACGTGCACTCACTGTATCACCATTTATAGCAGCCCCAAATTAACTCAAGTGCCCACAGAGAAAGTAAGAAACAAACTAAAAAAAAAAACAAAAAACAAATGATGGAGTGGTATGCATCTTTAAAAAAAATGTAGATTGTTAAAGAAATGGAAAATTAATCATAAAGCATTGTTGATAAGAATTCATAGCACGACCCTACCAAAATTGTTTGAAAATCGAAATCTAAACACTCTAAAAAATGCATAAGAAATCTTGCTTCAACCATTGTCTCTACATCCCCCACCTCTTACAGGTCATACTTTCATTTCTTATGTATCCTTCCTCTTTTAATTTATGCAAATATGAATTTACACACATACAGATATATATATATATATATATACACACACACACACACACACACAAATATATACACACAAACACCGTATGGATCCTAATTTCCTCCCTCGCACAAATCTAGTTCAAATATATATTATTCTGCACTTCTCACACATCCTAAAGCTCTCTGTACGTCTGTATACGGGGACAGTGAGCTGCATGGTATTTCACTGGGGAGTACAATACTTTATAACATCAGTTTTCTGTGATAGACCATTGTCTTATTCCCAATCTTTAGGTATTTTAAGAAATGCTGAAATTATAATAATGCCTTCTGGCATTTTAGATGTGTATGGGTCATTGTGATAGGGCTTGCCAATTTGCCCCAGTGGAGGTAGTACCATTTTGCACTTCCCCTGCAACTTAGGTGAATGCCAGGGAAGTGCTGTCATACGTCAGGATTTTGCTAATCCAACAGAAGAATAAGAGCAAATCATCATGGTTTTAATTTGCTTTTCTGAGAGGATAAGCATCTTTTCATTAAATATATGAAAATAGTTAAAGACTATTTTTTTCTGTGAAATATTTGCTCATGGCCTTTGACTATTTTTCATATTGAGGAATAAATAATACGAGTCTGGCACTCATTTATATATGTGCCTGCATATTTCTACAGGCATAGGTATAAAACAAAATGTTCAATGTATAATAGCTGGGTGAAAAGTCTATTTTTCTACTGTCTTTACTGAACCCTTTCAAAGTAATAACTTTCATATATTAGAATTAAAACAATGTATCATTTAAAATTGGAAGAATTTTTTGATTACATACAATTAGCTTCAGTTTCTGTGAAACAGGTTTTAGGAAACCAAGTAGAGGTCCCCACTTGTACACAAAGTTAAGACCCACTAGGTGCAAGAAAGACGAAGTTTAAATTTAGATCTACTCCTTGATTTTCATGAATTTGATTAGACCATTTTAGGTCGAATACCTGGCCTTTCTTAGAGATCTGCTACTATTTCTGCATTGGGAAAGCAAAGAAGCAAAGAGGAGAAACCTGCAAATCACTGAGAGCTTTGTGGAGCCGATTTCACTGCAGAGGCCCTATTAGGCTGTGTCTTCTGTGGTTTCAAACTTCTTAGCAACTTCCTTCCCCAACTCAACCTGGACTGCCCTAGAACTGAGAGGGAGAACAGTGGTGGTGAGGTGGTGGTGGGGAGATAACGTGGGTCGTGGGGGGTGGGTGTGGGGTGCGCTCGTGTGGCTAATGGTGTTTTATTTTCTCAGGCTTCTTTTGTTTACGTATTCTGTCAAATGTGGTTAATTTGTGGAAAATGCTCAAAGTCAAACCGGCCCCTTCCTGGTCGGGGCTGTGCGAGTGGTGAGTAGGGTGTTATAAAAAAACAAGGGCAGTTAAACCACAAACAACTATGCTCACTTTCAAAAGGCCACAGCTAATGGAAAGAAAATACCCAGCCACACACGCGTATGATTGCTATCAAACACTCTCAGGCTGTGGGCACGGTGTTCCCCGTGTTTTATGTGCGAAGGTCATTCCAGTGAGCTGCGATGGGAGCCGGGCACCTTAGGCCAGCACTGTGCAGATGCGGCGCCTCTGGTCCACTCCTGAGCCACTGTTCTGAAGGAAAGAGCACACAGGGCTTCTCGTGGCACGAAGATAATCCCACGAAGCATCTGTGCTTTTTTATGGTATTGGATTTCCTGAGGCTGGTACCTTTGGGTTTATTTTCTCAGTGTAGACAGAGTGACACAAGATCCATGCTGCGACCCTATCAGCACAGACAGACTGAGCCGTGGGCAACAGCGAGAAGCTTCTTCCCTGAGAGATGTCAAGGCCCTGAGGTCAACTGTGCAATTGAATGTCCTTTACTGAATCATGTACATCTCTTTATAGGGACAAAATGACTTCAGAGTCCTCATGAGCAAGGCTTGGCAGAAGACATTACCATCAGATGAACATGTGACTGGGGTCCGCTGGAAGGGGGCTGCTCGGCAATGTGCGCGTGAGGGGCAAGCGCACAGGGTATGGTGGGCCCAGTCCCACGGACTCAACCTGCCCAGTCCCAAGGGGGAGGACAGACGTCCCTGAGAACCACTTCAGGCTTTCGGTCTGACTGCAGCACATTCAAGTAAGAGACTTTGTTCTTCTTGACCTAGGCTCTGCGAGCCGACTTCTGGGCCAGCTTCGGCATCTTATGAGGACTGGCCACGTGCATCCTACAGGTTCAGCCCAGCACGTCTGCGCGAAACTTTCCCCGGTAAAATTGGCGTGCTGATGTCTGGCGAGGGCCTCATCTCGGGTTTGGCATGCAGGAGACTCCACTCCTGGGACAGCGTATTCTAACAGCGACAGCACCATGAGGTCCCGAGATCTTCTTCCTGAAGGCCAGACTGGAGATCCTCCTCACCCCTTTCTCTACCGTAAGATGCTCTTCCTGGTTAGGCCTTGGCCTCCCAGGGGGCCTCCAAGATGCATTTCGGTCACTTGGCCCGTTCTTACAATAAGCACAGATGGGGTTCATTGGATCTGCACAAATGGCCAGTCTCCACCCAAACAGCACCGTTAGCATTACATACAATTGAGTTTTTCTTGAACGACACATGAGTAATGAATGAAAACTAACAGATACGCTGCTTTCCCATGAAGCACCAAGGCGAACATTCATGTTTGAAAAAAACAGCTCACAATATAATATAGTTTATTTTAATTCAAGTTAGCCAAACACAGAGGGAAAATGATGGAAACAATTTCACAGTGTGGGTTCAAAATAAGAGTTCTCAGACTATTTCAGAACCATACTTCTAAGAGAAAGATACTATTTCATGATAAAAATAATACAAACTATCTGGTGACATGCTACATGTATTCATAATCCCTCCCAGCTCTCTTTTGTTAAGTCCATCACTTCAGGTCAAATACATAATGTACAACAAGAGCAATAAAAAAAATCACTCTGATATGTTGAACTTTATTACTTTTCAAAACTGTACAAAGCACATACGCATGAATTTAAAAACATAAGGGGAATGTAGGGTTGTTAAAATAGAAATGCGAAAGAAATCTGAGACATGAAACAAAAAAATCCCTTTCTGCAAATCAAAGTAAAAAGATATTTTGCTTACTAAGAAAGTGTTATTCCAATATATTAAGAAGCCTTCTGATTAGGAATACAGCACAAGACTTTCCTGCAACTATTCATTTACAGATGAGACAGTCTCACTGATCCAGGGTGGGTCGTGACATCTCACCAGCCACAGGCAGGCTATTCAGTGGAAGGGAACATGGTACAATGTGAGGTATTACAATAAATAAATTCTGCATTAGCTGTTCAATAAGGTCAGCAGGGATGTCACCATTTCAACTTTCAATAGGGAGACCCCATCTCCAGTCCTCTTTTCCCCTCCAGTGACTTTCAATGAGGTTTTTCACACTTAGAAAAAGAGAACACAAAAATATTGGAGAGTGTTTTTATGGTTTTATAACACAGCCTGTGTACTCAAGATGGGCTGTGTTAGACACATAAAGGGTCCTGGGTGTGGCCACATGGGAGTTTTTATCAAAGCATTTTTGAGAGGATCTCCTATTCACATGCCCACAGTTTTGCTTTGTCTCAATCACTGCTGTGGAAAGAAGGGGCCAAAGCCCGCTGGCGCTGCTGCTGCAGGAACAGGGCCTCCGGGGCCACGACCCTGGCTGCCTCTCCCGGCCTCCCAACAACTCCACTAGCTGCCCTTCTGTGACTTAATGATTAGGCAGCTCTGCTGCTCCTCTGGTTCTGCTTCCACTTTACGCTAGTTTGCTTGCATTTCTGAGGCTGAAATGTTTTTCTTTGGCGATCTGAAAGGACAGAACATGTCCCACCTTGAAGCACATTAAGTAACTCGACTGTGACCGGGTCACGTATCATCCTGGAAGCTCCTGAACATGGACAGACGTGCACGCCGGCAGAGCAGACCCTCCTGCGTGGCGGGGCAGGCCTGAGTCCCGGCACTGCCACTGGCGAGCTGTGCCGTCATGGACCAGCTACTCCCCAGCGTGACGGCTCGCCTGCCTCACTGCCACAGTCCCTCCATCTCACAGGGCTGCCCCCCTCACAGCACACAGAAGGCAGGGCTTATAAGGAAACAACACCGGACACGGAGCCATCCTGGCTCAGTAAACCAAATGCTTTAGGAGTGTGGGTAATAAGCAGACTTAGGGTGGTGATCACTGTGAAGGGCATACGAACACTGACCTCTGACAGTGTACCCTTGGGACTTACATAATGTTCTCTATCGATTTCACCTCAGTAAGGAAAAGAAAGAAACTTGGGACTCTGAGCTATTTTTCATACTTTACAAACTTGTATCTGTGCAGAAAATGTTCAGAAATTTTATATTAATAAAATGTAATTATAAATTCATGTAAATAGGACAAATCTGGCTATATACTTACATTCATATTCTTTGAATTTTACTTGGAATCTGTGCAAATGAGGAAGTGCTCTGTGTTTAACTACTCTCTTGTCACAGATTCACTTTCAAACACTTACTTTAGTGAAAATAGTCCTCATGGTTCCAGAAGTGGTTTTCCGCTGTCCTGCTCTTCCTCAGCCTCTTCTTCAGACCCTACGTGGCAGGAAAAGGGAAGGAAAAAAAGTGACGGATGATTACTGGGAAGCTACGATATAAAGGCATAAAACTGCAAGTGGGAAATACACATATTTAATCTTCAACAGACTTAGGCTAACAAAACTATACTTGTAAAATAGCATTCTACTTTATTTCTTGTAGGAGGAAAACCTGTAAAGTAGGATCTATCACTCACACTAGTCTGTCAAAACAGATCTCACTTACAAACTATTAAAAACAATTATCTCCTGCTAATTCCTCCTCCACCTCTTGGTTGATAAGTTTGAATATGTTTTTCAAGTGCCAGTAACCTTGAGCTTTGGTAGAAATAACTTATTCTACATATATGAAAACAATTGCTGGGCCCGGTGAGTGAGAGACTGGGGAGGGCTTCCGAACCCCAAGGGTGCTGCCAGACGCCTGCTCTGCCATCGGGGCAGCCACTGTGGGCCGGGGCCCCATCAGCCTTCTATTATTGGTGCACTTGGCCCAGCCATTCCACTCAGGGGTATCCTGAGGAAATAATACTCCTTTTCCATTATGTGGATTTTCCCTCTAAAAATTAGGGAAAAAAATTGAAATGTCTAAGAGTAGAAGTTAAATAATGACTATATATCTTATATCCACTTAAAACTGTGTTTCTATAGTATATAACCACATGGAAAGTGCATATGCTCTAAAGTAAAAGAAATATGTAATAAAAAATTTATCAGTATATGCCATAGGATCATATTTGATAAAAATAAAGAACTAAATATGTCTGTGCAAATCAGACTAGAGGGAAAGAACCAGGTCACTCAAATATGTTTCTGGATATTCAAAAATTTCTCCAACAAACTTAAACTGACTTTGTAAATTTTAAAAAAGGTATAAATACTACAGGCAGTTTGGCCATAACTGCGTGAGATTACAAACACAGAAGGAGCGGGAGATGAACTAAAGTGTCAGCATGGACGTTGCTGAGGAGTCTGTGGGGCAGGCAATCATTCTTGTTCTTCCCACAACTTTACAGAAAGCACGCGTTGCTCTCCCAGTCAGGGGAGGGAAGTCAAGGAGGGGCGGTGAGAAGGCCAAGCGGGTAGGTCAGCGATATCCCCTGCTCACACACAGAAGAAGGCTGCCTTGCTGACGCCTTACTCCGGTCAGAGAATACACTTCGTAAAACACATGTTTTCTTATGAGAACGTCTGCCTGGATGACAGCCAGGGACGAGTCTGGTACCAGAGAATGAATGGCCAAGAATCGTTAAGGAAAGACTGTGTCCATCTTAACCTCATAAATGTCACGTGTTTCAGGTTAAGTTTGTGGTAAAATAAGTAGAAAAAGGAATAGTGCTTGCAAGTCTTCACTTTCCAGCCTATTAAAGTGCTGTAAATTATAGAGAAACGGGGTGGTTTAACCACCTTCTCGCTTTGAAATGGGCCTGAGGAAGGGCACGCCAAGCCTTCCTGCCTCTGGGCTCACTTTCCCCGCCTGTCGGGCTGACGGCAGCTGAACCACAGTGAGCTGTCATGTCTTGGAATTATTTGGGAGTCTGGAATAAAGCCAAACTTTTAATTATAACACAATTTTATGTATACTTTACATAACTTAAAAGTGAATGCTAGCAAAGCCTTCTGGCTATGGTCAAGGGAGGAAGGTGGTCAATAAATCCTCTCCTTGAAAAGCAACAGTAAACCGGACTAGATGAACACAACTAGCCATTTCAGCACTTGGGAAGTGGCCAAAGGCGTACAATCATCTAGAAGTGTTTATGCCTGAGAAATGGCAGAGTTCAACAGCAGCAGTGCTTTGGACTAGAGCTCGCTGCTCCACTTCTCCCCCGCCTCCTGACACCCAATGGGGGGCGTGGAGGTTCTTCTAGGGGAGGGCAGGTGGAAGCACTGGCAGTTGAAGGGAGCTCAGTAATTTGGGGTGGGAGCAATGCGACGGCCAGCTGACAAACAGCAGTGAGCATGCGGGACGGGCTGGAGGCTCTGCTGCTTTGAGGTCATGGCCACGCCGACAGCAGGCATGTGCCTGGCTAAAGCTGGGTGCAGGCTCAGCAGAGACCTGAAAGAGCCCGAGCTAGCAGCAAAAAACTCCTGGTTGACCCTGAAGCTATGAGCGTATGCAGAGATGTGAAAAGACTTAGCAAAAAGTACAAGCTGGGGAAAACTTGAAATGGGCCTAAAATTTGAGTGTGCTACCCAATACATACACTACACATAACCAGTTAGCAGAGGATGGAAGTCTTAGTGAAGATACCCGAGCACAATCTCTGCAATCATTGGCTACCACTAAGCTATGTAGGCAGAGGGGTGGTCCCTAGGAAGTGAGGCTTAAAAATAAAGGAATTAAAAATAATGAGAACACTGAGAAGAGATATCAGTGGCCACGCATGATAAGGGACATAATTTCACAGATTTAGTCCAGGCAATTTTCTAAACAAACAAACAAACAGCAATAATAGCCACTTTTGGAGGAAGATCAGAATTTAGAGTTGCTACAATATATTGTCAACAAATATTTTCCAATCAAAAAATAGTAAGATGGCAAAGAATCAGAGAAGTGTGACTATTGTCAGGGGGAAAAAAACCCTCCACAATTCAATACAACTGACTCTGAGTATGTCCAGTATTTTATTTACCAAAGACTTCAAGCAGCTATCATAAATATGTTTAAAGAACTACAGAAAACCATGTTTAAGGTATGATGGACAGCAAATCAACAAACAGATGTTCTCACGACATGAGATGTTCTCAAGACAGAAATTACAAAAAAGAACAGATATTTAAAAACAAGTAAAATCTGAACTTGAAAAGTATAACTGAAGTGAAATATTCACTAGAGAATAGGGTTTAAGAGAATATTCAAATCGGCAAATCCTCTTCAAATGGGCAGAGGAAAGAATCTGTGAACCTAAATAGAACAACAGAGGTTATGCAGTCTGAGAAACAGAGAGAAAAGCACTGAAGCAACACTAACCAGAGCTCGGAGCCCTTGAGATAACATCAAGCACACCAGCACACATGTAATGGGCCTCCCAAAGAGAGAAGAGGAGAGAAGGGACAGGAAAAATATTTGAAGACATACTGACCCAGACTCTCCAATCTGTTGAGAAATATTAATCTACAGATCTACTACACTAAACAGATACCGATCAGTATAACAGTAGACACATTGTAGGCAACTGCTGAAAGCCATGTAGTATGTGAAAATGAAAATAGAATGCATAAAAATTTATAAGATATTGTAAAGCAATGCCTACAGCAACATTTATGGCTTTAAATGCCTATATCAGAAAAGAAGAAAGCTCTAAAATCAATCATGAAAAAGAAGAGCGATTTAAACCCAACCCAAGCAGAATAAAGGAATAAAAATTGGAATGGCAAACAGAAATAGTTTTGAAATGGTAAACAGAAAAACCAGAGAGAAATGCCCATGAAAATCAGTCAGTTGTTTGAAAATATCAACACGTTTGACCAACCTCAATCTAGAATTACCAAGAAGAAATGAGAAGTCACAAATCACTGAAATTAAGAAATAAAATAGCATCACTAACAAATCCTACAGAAATTAAAAAGGATTATGAGGGAATATTACAAACTTATGTCAACAAACTAGATAATTCAGAAGAAATGATGAATTCCTATAACACTATTTACCAAAACAGTCTTAATAAGAAATACAAAATCTGAATAGACCTATATATAACAAGTAATAACAAAAAATAGTAATTAAAAATCTTCCCACAAAGAAAATCTTTGGCCCAATTGTTTCATTAGAGGATCTATAAAGCATTTAAAGAAGAAATAATATTCTTAAGAAGGATTTATTCAGAAAATAGAGGGGTTGGGAACACTTCCATTGAGGCCAGCATTACCCTGGTATCAAAGCCAAAGACATAATAAGAAAACTATAGACCAATAGGTACAAAAATCATAAGCATAGGCACAAAAATCCTCAAGAAAATATTAGCAAATCATATCCAGAAACATATATAATGGATTATACAATGTGACCAACTTGGATTTATCTCAAACATAAACAATTGATTTAACATCCCCAAATCAATTAACGTAAGCCATCAGATTAACTGAATATAGGACAAACACTGCGTATCATATCAACAGATACATAAAAAGCATTTGAAAAATTCACTTAACATTTATGATAAAAACTCTCAACACACTAGGAATAAAACTTCTTCAACCTGATAAAGGGCATCTGTGAAAATCCACAGCTAATATCATACTTAACGCTGAAAGACTAAATGCTTTTCCCCAAAGACTGGGAAGGAGATAAGGACGCCTGCCCTTGCCACTTCGATACAATATTGCATTGGAGATCCTAGACTGTGCAACAGGAAAAAAATTTAAGATATTTACAGATTGAAAAGGAAAAAGCAAAAAACACTCTTTATCCACAGATGACATGAACCTGTATGTGGATAATTCCATGGCACCTACATAATGCACAAAACCAAAACTAAAACTAATAAACAAGTTTGGCAAGGTCACAAGATATAAGCTCAATATACAAAATATCGATTGTATTTTGATATGCTAATATGAACAATTTGAAAATGAAATTAAGGAGACAATTCCATTCACAAAAGGACCAAAAAGGATAAAACACTTAGGAATTAATTTAACAAGAGAAAAGCAACACTTGTATGCTACAGAACGACACAGAGTAAATTTAAATGTCTAAATAAATGCATAGAGAGTCCATGTTCATGGATTAGATTTAATACTTGTATGATGGCAATTCTCAAAATGATCTGTAAATTCAATGCAGCAGGATTTGGGGGCAAAAATTAACAAGCTTATCCTAAAATTTACATGAAAACGCAGAAGACCTAGAATTACAAAAATAATTTTGAAGAACAAAGCTGGAGAAGCCTCACTGTCATCCTGCAGAAGCACTTGGTGGTATAACCCCCCAATTTGATCTGGATGCTGAGAATGACAGTGTTGCCACACCCCAAGAGGGTATGAAAAGGTTAATTACCTTTTACTACAAAGTTGAGATCTCTGGGGACAAGAGCGCAGGCCTTTCCAGTGAGGCCTCACGGTATCTGATTTCAAAGCTTACATAAAAGTAAAATTACAGTGAGCCAGTGTCATACTGATGCAAACAGAGCGTTGGGGTCAATGGAAGAGAACCGAGAGTCCAGAAATAAGCCTCTGTATTTACAGTCAATTGTTTTTTGACAAATGTGCCAAGTTAAAGGTGGAGGGATTGCCCTTTCAAGAAATGTGCTAAGGCAACTGGATATCTGGAGGCAAAAGAATGAATTTAGTTCTTTATCTCCTCCACACACAAAATTAATTCAAAATGAACTATAAACTTAAATGAAAGAGCTAAAACTATAAAATCTTTGAGGAAAAATCATGATGACATAGAACCCAAAACACATTCTTCATAAAAGAATAAATTTTGATGAACTGGTCTTCATCAGAATTAATCATTATGCTTCAAAGGCTCCAAGAAGAAAATTAGAAGACTACAGACTGGAAGAAAATATCTGCAAATCATATATCTGTCAGAGGACTTCTACTTAGAAAATGTAAAAGAACTTTTTCAACTCAAGAAGACAAAACAGCTTAAATTTAAAAAAAGGTAAATGACTGAAAACATTCTTCCAAAGATATAAGAATAAGTAATAAGTACACAAAAAGGTTCTCAACATCATTAGTCATAAGGGGCATGCAAATTAAAACCACTTCACACCTGCTAGGATGGCTATAGTCAAAAGGACAGCCTCTGCTAAGTGTTAGTGAGTATATGCAGAAACACTCTGAGACTACTGAAGTAAATGTGAAAGGTACAACTTTGGAGAACAGTTTGTCATTTACTCGAACAGTTTAACAGAAACTTGCCACACAACGCAGCAAATCCTGTCCTAGGAATCTAATAGAAATAAAAATACATGTACCTACAAAGACATGTATGTAAATGTTAATAGCAGGATTACTCATAGCAGCCAAATATTGGAAACGACTCAAATGTGCATCACTGATACAAGATGCTATAGATCCATACAATGGAATAGTATTCAGCCATATAAAAGGACAAAGGCCTGACCCTCAAAAATTATGCTAAGTAAAAGAATTCAGTTGTAATAAAACTACTTATTGTACAATTACATTTATATTAATTGTCCGAAAAGGGCACATTTTCAAAATCTAATTGGTGGTTTACCTAGGACTGGAAGTAAGAGCAGGACATAACTGGAACTAAAGGAACTTTTTTCAGATGAAGAAATTGCTCTAAAACTTTATGGTGATATTGGTTTAAAAACTAAGTTTACTCAAAGTCATGCAATTATACATTTACAATGGATGAATTTTATGGTATGTAAACAAAATCTAACTAAAGCTGTACTTTTTTTTTAATGAATGTTTCCTTATATCCCCAGCTATGGTTTCAAATACTTTTCAAAATTTTAATTAAAAAATAGAAAAACTGTTTTTCAAATATATTAACTATGTATAGGGTGACTGTTTAATTCACTACCTAAATAAGAACACAATGCGATTGTTGTATCTAACACTGCAATCTGGTGGCTGGTTGGGAGAAGGCAGCTGAGGCAGGGAGGCAGAGATAAATGTAGTTCTGATAATAATCACATGAGGCCACAGGAGTAAGCCAAGGCTTTCCCAGGCAAACCAACTTATATGGTTATTTTGAGAAGATGCCAAATTTGAATTTTAATGCCTCATCTAGATTTGCTTAGCAGAGTATATTGTGCAATTGAGTCAATCTCTGGATGATTTAGGAGGTGACAAATTACCCTTTGTCCCAACTGGTTCACTGAAGCTGTCTGACCACACAGAACCACTTCAATCCAATCAATTGAGAGGATTGTGCCACCTCGTTCCTTCCCCTTAATACACAGCTAAGAAGGCTACAGTTAGAGCAACAAGCAAGACTGGAAACAAATTACCTTTATATCCTTTAAAAGTCCATCTCCTAAAATGTGCTAGTTTTCCAAATCTCTGTGATACTAAAAATCAAGCCATTCCTTTACAAGGAAAAATGCTAACATTAAAATTTTTGGTGTCTCCAATTTCTTCCTCTTTTTTTTCATTCACTCCTTCAACACTTATAAACCTGCGTCCCAGGCACTGGACCAGGTACTGGAGAAAGACAGACAAGGACAGGCAAGGCAGGCCCTGGAGGCCCTGCTATCTGCAAGGGGCCATCAGCGCTGTATCAGATACGGGGCAACGGAAGCTGCTCACTGCTGCTGCCGAAAGCCTCGTTTTAGGCACATCCAGTCCAGTAACAGTGTTTTTATTTTAATTCTCTCCTAAATTGAACGTTCATAAAATGAAAATATAACACAATACATTAAGCCACACTGAACAGTCCTCCTCTGCCACTACTAACTTGCATTTTGTCTTAACACAAAGCAGCTACCTAGAAAAACACTGTGAGAGAGTTCTCTTCTCGTTCAGCTCCCAACTACCACTAGGGGGCAGTAAACGCCACAGGCAAGGAGCCAGTGGAGTCAGAACGGAAAGCCCGATGAAGGCCTGTTGCTGTGTTTCTCACATTATTATCCTGCTGCTCTGAATTTCTAACGTAGAAAACACGTCAGTGCTGTAAAATGTTATTAGTCTTAGAAAAATAAAAGCTATACAATAGCATGAGCTATAACGTGAACTTTCTTTTTCTAAAAAAGAATTAAGTCCTAAAAATGTACAAAAATCTCATTGAAATAATTCTCATAACAAGGTAATCACAAATTTAATACTTATTCTGGTTTCTGCTGGCTGAGAAATATATTTTGTGCTAATTTGTATCTGTATTTCATCCGACTCTATGCTTCTGTGATTTATACAGATTTCAGACCCAAAACCAATAGTGCCGAGTGTGGAGTCACCTGGAGGGCCCCTCATATGCTGTCACATGGCTGTGCTTCTGATCGTTCACAAGGCTCTTCCTGCCTGCGATCTGTTTTAATATATTGTGTGTGTGTTTAAAATATACATCAAGCATAATGTTGGGAATAAACGAATGCAGCCTTTAACTCAGGTTATATCTCAGCGGCAGAAACAGGCCAGGTCACTGCTGAAGACAGCGCGGCCCACACAGAACGACAGGGCTGTCGGGGAGGTCCCGAAGGAACTGCAAAGAGCACCCTCCCTGTGACCGCTGACAGCTAGAGGGTGGGCAGTGCGTAGGGAGAAGCCTTCTGAACAAGTGAGCCGAGACTGAGACTGCAGAGGGCAGTGTCAGGATAGAAAAAACAAGATGCACAGTGGCTTGAGGGTTATCGCGCATTTTCAGACATGCTGAGCACAGAATGCGAAGAGAGAGTAAGGAGAGGCTGGACAATTTGGTAAGAGTGGTCAAAGGGGTGTTTTCCAACAGGTTAAGGATCCATGACTTTCCTAATCCTTTATGTCACTAGGGCTTTTGGGCAGGAGAATAACGTGATCAGTTTTGCATTTTCATTCACACTGAAAGGCTGTGTATCAATTACCTATGAGCATGGACTCTGGTAGTGAGCCAGGGTCCAGATCCTTTCTCCACTCTCATTCTTTGTGCAATGCTGCACAAATTATTTCACCTTTCTGTGCCTCAATTTCCTCATCTCTAAAACAGGAATAATGAGACTTTGACATCATAGAATGGTTACAAGGAACCCTTAGCACAATGCAATTGTTGTATCTAACACTGCACTCTGGTGGCTGGTTGGGAGAAGGCAGCTGAGGCAGGGAGACGGGCACTTCCGCAGAAACTGAAGCAAGCAATATGGAACTGAAGTTGGAGATGATATTAACTGATATGGAGTATAATTCAAATGAGATAAATGAGGCAGAAATAAAGAGAATCAGAATGGCATGGTGATGATCAGCTGTGAGCCATAAGAAAGGGCCAGAGGGCCCCGGGAGGCTCTGGTTTTTATCTTGGGCAACTGGGCAGACGGTGCAGCCATTCTCAACCAGAGGATCCTGGAGGAAGGCCAGTTTAGGGCAGGAGATCGTAATAAAGTCAAACAACAAACAGGTAATAAAGAGATCGTCAAGACCCTTCCCCTTGTCTGCCTGTCTTCTGAGATACAGACCACAAATCACACAGTGTATAGCCTTGTATTGCATTTATTTTTACATCTCTGTGTCTCACCGCTGGTCACACAGCAAGACCACGTCTTAGTTATTTTCATATCCTAAAGGCCTGCTATGTTAAATGTTTGCTAAGTGTTTCGAGAAGTAGAGGGGAGGAGAGAAAGGGCTAAGCTTCTGAATGACGGACGAACACATAAATGATAATCAAATTTTTTACCTGCTTCGGACTCAGGAGGAGAATAAAACTGACCATCAGAAAGAACACCGGGTATAAGTGCTGCCCTCTCTGAAGCATCACGAACTATGAGGACTCCTGGAGGAGAAGAAATACAGATACTGGGGATACGTCATTATTCCGGTACCTTCTTGGCAAGGTTAACCACAATAAAATGGTGTTATTATTACATTAAAACTCTTAGCAAAAAGGTCTTCTGAAAATCTTTCAAACAAAAAATAATTTTTATTAATAAAGTAGGAACCAGTAATGTAGGAGCAGATGCCAACCAGTTTAAAGAATTGCCTCATGTTACTCATGGGATTCTCTGACTCAGGATTTAGGGCACCCTTCCCTTGGGGATACCTTTCTCCCTACAGAAATCAACAGCACTGTCAAAACCAAAGCACAAAGCAAAATAAAAAACCTGGTCAGCTCATACAAATGGTCTGCACTTAGTCAGAGAAGCACCAGATGTAAACTAAAATAAGTGGATGGCCTTTTATAAATACATAAATTGCAATGTTGATGGTGAAGAAACATTTATTCAATCCAAAGGTTCTCGTGGAAAAATAGAGTATTAAAAAAAAACAATGAAAGAGGAAGGAAGCAGGATGCGGATGGCTCAAGAATATGACCACATGATGGGAGAGGCCATCCAGTGACGTCTGTCGGCTGGAGCTAAGTCGACACGGAGATGAAAGTGGAGGAAGCACCAGGCCAAACAGCAGGTGCCAGGTATACATGCGCACATGATACATGTGTGTGTAATAAGTGCTACAGATAGTGGAAATAAATGTTGTTTTAAATTTTCCACTAATTGTGTATTCTGCTTTATTTGGCAGGCACTTTGAATTTGGTTTACTCACTTAAGTACTCAAGCCTGACACATTAATAGCTGATATGCTTTCAATTAAGTTCAATTTGATTATTTGTATATCATTTTTAAAGTGACTTCCATTAGCTTTACTTCTCCTCTCTCCACAATATATTTCCATACAGGAATAGAAGGCATAAGATAGAAGACACATCTTGGTCTGATTAATATGTTTTAAAATCTACTCTGGAATATTAATTCTTTTCTTATAGATTTCTTCTCGGAAAAATAGATTTTCCAAAAGAAAACCATTTGCAAGGTTAGTTTTTCTGCTGTTCCTTGAGGTTATAATCATGCCTAACTTTCTGTTAGACAGAGGCTTTTTGTTTCTATTTGACAGGGAAAAATTCATGCAAGATGATCGTGTCTTGAAACTGCCTGGGTCTCTGCACTGAGAGCTGATCATGGCACTCCCAGGAGGGGTGGAGTGCATGGGCTTCTCCTAGGGCCACCATGCAGAGGGAGAAGAACCGTTTGGTCTTCCCGGACAACATCCAGGGACGCTCAAAGCCACTGACAGAGATCATAACAGCTTTGGCAGGTTCATGATTACACAATGCTGCCATCGCACAGCCAGAGGAAGGTGAAAGCCTGAGATGGCTTGGCATTTCTCTGGCTTGCTGTCCTCCTCCTTTCACACTCTGTCTTCAGCATTAACCCACTGACAGTTCCTCTCTAGGCACTCAACTGTTCTGTCGTCCACTCAGAGCAGCCGCCTGCTGTGCGGATGGACAGAAACACGAGACTTTGGGGACTCACTAGCTTCTAGAATGGCTGCCTCAGCACACTAATCGTTTCACATTTCTGTCTCTAAACAGCCATTCTGTTTAGATACACAAAATGCTTAGTGTCCTAGGACTATTAGTAAGAAAAGGAGGAGACCTGTCTGAGGAGGAAGAGGTTTGGGCTATGCTTGCTGTCTGACTGTCTACTCACCAGTGTCCATCCTTTCCTCTAGGGAAGCCTGGCCTAAGAGCTGGGGAGACAGCCGCATTCTGTCACCTTTCACCCAACCCTTCCCTCAATTTCTGCTGTGCCCACGAATGAATGCAGAGCCTGCGATCTGCCTAAACCCACCCGCCTGCAGGTGCACTCAGATCAAGACATCTCCAGCTCTTCCTTCCACCTCGGTACCCAGCCAGTCTCAGGGGGCTAACTTTGAGAGAAACTTACTGTTTTCTTCTTCTGCCTCTTGAGGTAACACTTTGAAATCCAGGAACCAAGTCTCAATCCAGGCGAGGATGAATGAAATGATAGGCAGCACGTAGCCAAAAGCCCCTTGAGAGAAAAGCTGAGAACAGATGGGACCAGGAGAGGAAAAAGCAGTTACCATGGGCACTGGAAAACAAGGCTTTGTCATTACAGATGGTAACTGTACAGAGGAGGGGTGGGCCGTACCTTTGAGAGGATCACTTTTGCTAGTAAAAAGGCACTGGTCACTGCTGTCGTCAACTGAAAGACACATAATCCAGCACCATTCAAATTAGAACTTTTACACTGTGAAGACACCTTCCTCACAAGAGACCCCTGAGCCAGGAGCCCACGATGTCTGAAAAGGCTGTGCCTGGCCTGGCTCCTTCCCGTATCACTCTCTCTATCCCCTGCACCCAGACTGGACCAGGCGGGCCTTGCTGTGGAACCCAATCCCTAACGGCCATGGCTTAGTGGGTGGGGTGCTAGGAAAGTAAGTGGTGTACAGAAGAAGGCAGAGCGTCCAAGGACACCATCGCCACAGAAGGGACCAGTGAGAGGCAGAGGCACAGCTCCCCCAGGGGCTGGGATGCCCACGGATAATCCCACACACCATGGCCCTGGCCCCACCAGCCTCCAACTAATAAGGAACCTGATTCAAGTGAAAGTCACCAGTAGCTCTGGCTAACAGAATGGAGGCCAGGGGACATCCAGTGCCATGCTCATATTAACAGAGTTGCACAATCAGTATTTGTTAGCAAAACACAACCAACACCTACACACCCCCACCTACACACACTCCAGCCAGAGTGAGTTATGTGGGAGAGGAGGCAGTTCACATTCTGGTACTGATCAACTGTACAGCCTGACACTACAGTGCTTTTTAGGTACCAGCTGACTTTCCCTCCGGCAAGCTGCCGGGCCCCTCTCTGCGAGCGTTTTTAAAAACAAGAATCAAACACAATAAAATGGACGTGATGAATCTGACCAGTCCCTTTGATAATCTAAAAGTAGAGATTGAAGATAGTTTCTCAAAAAGAAACCACTTTTCTCAAACAAACATTGAGACGGATGTTCTAATAAATACTAGTGTACATTACAGAGACTCTGGACTAGAATGTCCCAATAAGGACTGTTGCAGAAAATTGGGAAGGACCAATCACCCCAGCTATTTGGTATCGGCAAAGGCATACTCAGGAAAGGGAGTCAAGTGTGACTAAAAGTGTCGGTCTACACCCATGGACCGTGAGCTCGGGGGCTCGGGGATGGGCTGACCGTGGCACTGTGGGTCCTCAGAAGAGACAGCTGGGCAGGTGCGGCCCCTGGTGGACTTCACCTTAGGAGAGAGCACCACAGCTCCACTCCCAGCCGGACAAGCCAGTGCCGGCCCACAGACCAAGGTCTTCCACTCCGGAGGCAGGACTGCAGGCTATTCCTGGACAGCTCTCCAGCCGAGGAGCTCAGCATTCTCCCCATATGCCTGCCTTATTAGGGCTCTCTAACAGGAGAGTGTTCAGACTGTGGAATGGCAAAAATAATCCAGGCAGAATTGCTTACAGTTCTTTCAAGCACTCATTATTTACTGAGGGTGAACAGCATGTGCCAAAGCTCTGTGCTAGACGCAGGGAAACAGAGATGAGTAAAAATGCCCCTGCCTTCAAGCCCAAAGGCGACAATAAAAGGGAGCATGGGAGTCTTTCCCTTTGAGACTGAAGGGAGGGGGATAAAACAGGGAGGAAGGCAATTACCAAAATAAGCAGACAGCAAGTCATGAGAAGCCACCAAGCAGTTTTAACCTAACAGGAAATTTTCCAGGTATCTTTGTGACAGACGTACTATCTCATCTCTCATTTGCAAAATGAGGCAGAGGGTGGGTTGGTGCTTGGCCAGTAAACACTGCTGGGCCTCTAGATTCCTCTTTTGGTTCAGTATCCATAGCGATAAAGCTAGTTACCCACTGCCGTTGGAAAGGAGCCCTGGAGTGTTAAACGCACTGAAGTGTGGAGGAAAGGGACTCAGGAACGCCAGCAGAACTCTGCTCAGATGAACATGGCCTCTTCTCCCAGCTCAGCCCTGCTGTGAGCAGGCCCTGGCCACCAGCACAGGAGGAGATGAACCGCTCACCCAGGCGTACTCACCGCTATTGCCCACCAGTGGCGCAGTCTGCATACAGCATAGGCAAGTATTAACACTTTAAATCGAAAAACTGCCAAAAGCTATAAAACAAAACCAACAACACAAGTTTTAAAAAGTATACATAAAGTAAAGTGATGTAATTTTATGAAGAACCCAGAAAGTGTGCTACAGACTGGCAGTGGGGTATAGATCAGCATTTGGGATTTCTGCTCTAGAATTCACGAAATACCACCCAAGTAAGCATTCAAATTAACCTCCCATTATCAACAAAGGCACATATAATTGTTTATTTTCCTTTCTATATGAGTCAACATATATTTCTGATGTTCTTTAAGGTTGGAGAAAATGTTCTGAAAATTAGCTTTTCCACCCCTGGTACACTCACTCACTTTGGGGAGCTAAGAGCTTCTCAGTGAAGGCCACGGTATGGCTCTGGGGTACTGGGGTGCTGGCAGTTCAGTCGGTCCCAGTAGCTACCATCTGATTATTCACGGTGGTGCCGGGACTTCTGTGGAACCCTTTACAAGCATTATCATCCCATGGAATCCCCACTCCAGCAATCTCAGGGGTCTACTACTGTGATTATCCCACATAAGGTGGAAAGAAACGTCATCCAAGGTCACAGAGCTCCTTAGTGACAAGGCCAGGATTTGAGCACAAGTGGTCTGACTCCAAAGACCAGGCTCTTAACCATTATGCCACAGCTGTTTCAGCAATTCTCATCTAGTAAGGAATAAAGGTAGAATAAAATTTTACCAATTTTACTTGGGAAATATGCTTAGTCTCAGTAGGAAGAGGTGAGGTGACTTGAGTAATGCCTCAGGGTCTGCTGGAAGTTTCTCACTAATCAAAAGCCAGAAGGCTGGGGTCTTTGCTGCCATTGACTACATGACTCATTTAAGAATATTTTATGAAAATGAAGTTGGTAGGTTAGATTTGTTTTTAATTTGCTGCTTTCTTTAAGAATGTGTTTTCCAACATTCTGCTAAGCATTTAGCTTCCCTATTCATTCCAGCTCCATCTCTGCATTCTGAACTTGTCAAAAGTGTATGTCTTCACCCCTCTATCTAAAGTATCCCAAATCCAAAGGCTTCTTGGAGGCTGTGTCCATATCCAAACCAGACATGACGGTCTTTCCAACCTAGAGCCCCACCTACTTGTCCAGTACCATTAACTCCCTAAGCATGGAGGACAGAAAGCCCCAGAGATCTGGCAGGTAGACTAACCTGCCTTCCTGGCAATTCCTGGTTCAGGCTATTTTAAGATAAATTCAACAAGGGAAATAAGAGAAATCAATTTTGTTACTATATGTCAATAGTTTTAGAAGAAAGAACTATCAAGAGATTTGCGATCTAACATGCTCTGCCGGCAACTCCAAGCGCATAGGGTAGGTCAAGACAGGAACCACAAAACTCAACTTCTTCTTCTGGAAAAATGAGCGGATTCAATTATATCACTGGTCTTCCAAATAGTCTGTAGCAGCCAAACACTTTTTCAACACAATCTTATTGGAACCTTAACTTGCAGTACAGATAAAAATGGAATGACTTAGATTGCAAGGGGAGGATGACAACGAATCCTGGTCTCTGTTTACCGGGAGTCCCGTGCCCTTCCCCATACACCCGTCGGCAGGCCCCTTCAAATCCAGAGAATGAGACCTTTCATGGTAGTTGGAACAACACTCAAACATACAAAACTAAAATTCTCAACCGAAGATGATGCCAGTGATTGCAGGAGGTTCTCTGAGCTTCCAGGATGTACCTATCATCGGGTTAAGTGCTGCCCATGTATTATTTAATTTATTGTTCAGAACTACGATGATCTCATTTTCCACATGAGAAAACTGAAGTTTAGACCTAATATATTCACAGATATACAAATGGTGATAGTGTTGTGAATGAAACACAGAGTCGTCTGACATTAAGGGTCCTACAATGAACCATTGTCATACAGCTTCTAAAGACAATAAAGTATTTAAAATGAATTTTGGTGAATTCATTGTGAATTTTAATTGCCTATGCTATGTTAGAATCTGATTTACATACACTATCAACTATGAAGAGATACCACAGAGGTTTATCAAACCCATCAAAGTCACAGGGTGTCTCAGAAAGCTACTGCAAGCATTCATTTGAATAAAATGAATGCCTCATCTATAAATAATTGCATCTATGTCAAGTGACTAATGTTGCCCAAGATTATGGATGTATAACTTTCCTCAAAAACTCCTACTATAGAAAAGTGATACATAGAATTATTATTAAGAATACACTCAGAAACTTATCTCAAGGCAGAAAAGGAATGGCATTTTCATCCTGTTACTACAGTGGGAGGTGAGTTTTCCTTTTAGTGGTGAGGGTATGTCAATAGCTTCCATTTCTGCCATTTAGAAAATGTCTCCTAAGAAATCAAAATGCCTCCTTCTGTGCCCTCCCTCCTCTCTCATTAATCATTTTTTTCCTTGAGAAGACCACACATTCCTTAGCGAGAGAGAGAGCACTTGAGTGGACCAGTAACGAAGGAAAAGAGAAAAATAGTGTTCAAGGGAGTAAAACAGAATGGCACAGAATTTGAGATCTATTGAGAGGAAACTTGCCTTTTGGTTACATTTTCATCATATCTGAAATGAAATGTCGAAGAGAAAATACTTACAAATATATCAAAATAGGAAGAATAGTAGTCATAGTGCACCACCTCCTTCTCTAATGTGCTCTCAATGCCTCCATTCACCTAGGAAGGAGAGTAAGATGTGAAATAAAATGCAAGAGGAGAGATTCACATGTGAGAACAGCAGCAGGACACATACAAGTCAGCTTTCTGTGCACTGTTCTGCCTCTCTTCTCAGAACCCAGAGATGTTAAAATATGGAAGAATCCTCATAGTTCAATGGGAAAATGCTGAACAGCATTTCCCATTTCAATTCTGAATTTATTCATTCAACAAATATAAATGTATAATGAAAAACAATGCCTTTTTTGAAGTTCATATTCTGGCAAACTAAAATGTTAAATAAGAAAACCACTGTTCTCTCTTCTAAGATAAAGTTTTCATAAGAAAACCATTGTTCTCTCTTCTAAGATAAAGTTTTCAGTCACATAAATGCATATCTTTAAAGAAGGCAATTCACATTATCCAGGGCTTTCCTCACTTTCTGACCATTCTCCACTGTTACAGGTCTCAGAAGTCCAAGGGTCCCCTAATCTCTTAGCAAAGATCAATGACAGCAGTCACTGTGCCACAGCATGTTGGCATAAATATTCTCCCTGGTATTCTTTCTCATTTGCTCCTAGAATTTTAAAATTCTTAAAAAACACACACACACACATTTACATATTTAACTTGAATAGATAACAAAATAAGGGACAGGCTAGACCTGTAATCATATCAAGTTAAAGTAAATGATGAAAATCAAACCTAGTATGATAAACTTTGTCATCTCCAATTCTCCTATTAAGATGAATTTTAAGTGATCAAATTCAAAATTCTACATATTAAAATATAAAGAATTCTTTTTTTTTAAATCAAGTAATGGAACATATGTCCAACAGCGAATGCACCACCCAAGCAGATGCACTGTGATTGTTAGGGCCTGGGGATTAGGAAACATGACATGCAACACTAAATTCACATTTCCCGTCTGGAGTACAGACACTGTTATCCTAGCAAACTAACAGATGTGGTCTGGAAAAGGACAAAGTGAACGGTGATTAAGCAATGACCTGGATAGGAGAAAAAGGGGGGAAAATTAACATGGAATACCTTTTCTAAAGTTTGCTAATTGGTTGAATTAGAATAAAAGATGCCATAAGGAAAGGATCCTCTTGGCTTAGACACCTTTTCAAGTACTTTTATTTTTTATGCAAATGAAAGTACACCATAAACATTATTCTGTACTTTAAATCCCTTATGGAGGTTTAGGTTTCCATGTAATTTGTACAGTTTGCCTATAGACCTGCTTGACTATAGATCTTTACAAATTAATAGAATTGAAAACCTGGGGACAAAGAGAAAATAAGCCAACCAAGCATGTAGTCTCATCAGTTTGTCTCTCCAGGTTAAGGAAAACTTTACCAATATCCAAAATATTAAAAGAATGATTATTCCAAGTGACCTGCAACAACAAGGGGTTCCCTACCACACAGAGACTGAGAGGACAGGAAGCAAAGATGTTCTTATTAAAGAACTGATACAGTTCCTGAATAAATAGCCAATGGAAGGTTTTCTACCATATCTGTAGATACTTGAAAATAACCTGACTTTGTGTTGTCTTTTAACAAAGAAAGATCTAAAATCTACACTAGCCAAAAGTTGTTATTTCAAAATCTTTGTCTTTAACTCAAGATGTCCCCAAAAGAGTCATCTTTAGTTTCACTTGACATCTCTTCCTAATCACAGTTCTGACGGAGCTGGATTATTCCTTTAGATTCCATCATTAGAAATCTTAGTTATCGAATGAAAAGAAAGATGGCAGCATGAGAAATGAGACAGAAACCTCCTCCCCAAACATATAATATGAAAATATAGCAAATACAACTACCCCTGAAAGAGTAGCCGGAAAGAAGACTGTGACAGACTGCCTATATTTGGGGATAAGAGAAGACCTCATGGAAAAGGGTAAAGTAGCAAAGCTGCAATCTGGCAGGACCCAAGCATTCCCTTGACCCCAGCTCACTGACTGGAGACAGAGAAATGGAGTGGGAAGGGAGTAGAAGCCCAGGACTGTTGAACACCCAGTCATGGAGATCTGCTCTGGGAGAATGAACCTATATTACATGGTGCTCTGGAGATTAGTGGGGTTGGAAACCAAAGACAGGCAGAATATTCTGAGAGACTGAGATTCCAGCCTCTTGAGGAGAACAGATACCCACAGCCGGCCACTCCAGGACAAAAGAAACGTGGGGACTTTGAAAGACTTCCCAACAGCGAGAGGGCTGCTAAAGGGACAAGGATTATACACAGCTTGTTGCTCAGGAGAAAGGTGGACAAAATCGTCCTGGCCAACTCAGCCCAGCAGGTTGGGAGCTTTCAGGAGCTTCAGGTGCTCCTTTACCCTCGCTGGGGACATACATAGAGGCCCACCACTGCCATACACAGCCTGCAGCTCCTTCCTTCCAGCCGGCATCAGTTCACAAACCTGCTTCCCCTGCCACTGCAGCAGGCCAGCCAGAGGGTGGTCCTGCCCACAGCAGCTACAGGGGTGCAACACAGAGGCTCCTCCCTGTGTGTCTGGCCCACTGGCCCTAGCAGTGGAGGCAGGCACTACAGCCAGGAAGCAAGAAAGAGCTCTTACCTCCTGGAAGGCACTGGCACCGCTTGCCTGAGACCCCACCTTCACTACATGTGCTGGATAGCTCCAGGAAGTAGAGCTCTGGGCACTAAGGGGCGCCACCTACACGAAGTTATATTCCATAGGAATCATTACAAATATGAAAAGGCAAAAGAACCTGGTACAAACCAAAATCCCACAAACACCAAAAATAGGGCCAAGTGAAACTGAAATTAACAATCTTCTTGATAAAGATTTCAAAATAAAAATTATAACCATGCTCCCAGAGCTACAAAAAATATTCAAGACCTCAGGGAGGGATGCAAGACGGAGAAACTTTGAAAAATACAGTATCTGAAATGAAACACAGTGGAGGGATTTAAAAGCCAATTAGATGAGGTAGAGGAGGCAGTAACTGAAATAGAGAACAGGAATACAAAGAAGCTGAGGCAGAGACAGAAAAAAGGATCTCTAAGAATGAAAGACTGTAAAGAGAACTGTGTGACCAATCCAAACGGAACAATATTCGCATTATAGGGGTACCAGAAGAAGAAGAGGGAGAAAAAGGGATAGAAAGTGTCTTTGAGGAAATAATTGCTGAAAACTTTGTCAATCTGGGGAAGGAAAGAGTCTCTCAGACCATGGAAGTGCACAGATATCCCAACAATGGGGACCCAAGGAAGACAACAAGAAGACATAAAACTTAAAATGGCAAAGATCAAGGACAAGGACAGAGTATTAAAGACAGCAAGAGAGAAAAAAGATCACATAAAAAGGAAAACCCATCAGGCTATCATCAGACTTCTCAGCACAAACTTTACAGGCCAGAAGGGAGTGGCATAATATATTTAATGCAAGAAAACAGAAGGGCCTTGAACCAAGAATACTCTACCCAGCAAGGTTATCATTTAAATTTGAAGGAAGGGTTAAACAATTTCCAGATAAGCAAAAGTTGAGGGAATTCACCTCCCACAAACCATCTCTACTGTGTATTTTAGAGGGACTGCTATAGACGAAAAGTGCTCCTAAGGCTAAATACCTGTCACCAGAGAAAATAAAACCACACTAAAGGAAGTAGACCAATTAATTACTAAGCAAATGCAAAATTATATCAACTACCCCAAAAGTCAGTCAAGGGATACACAAAGAGTACAGAATATGACAACTAATATATAAAGAATGGAGGAGGAAGAAAAAGAAGGAGAAAAAAATGAACCTTTAGATTGTGTTTGAGATAGCATACTAAGTGAGTTAAGTTAGACTATTAGATAATAAAGAAGCTACCCTTGAACCTTTGGTAACCACAAATCTAAAGCCTGCAATGGCAAAAAGTACATATCTATTGATAATCACCCTAAATGTAAATGGACTGAATGCACAAATCAAAAGACACAGAGTTACTGAATGGATAAGAAACCAAGACTCATCTATGTGCTGCCTACAAGAGACTCACCTCAAACCCAGACATACACAGACTAATCGTGAAGGGATGGAAAAAGATATTTCATGCAAATAATAGAAAAAAGCAGGAGTTGCAGTACAAAACAGACTTCAAAGAAAGTAACAAGACACAAAGGACGTTACATAATGATAAAGGGGTCAGTCCAACAAAAGGATATAACCATTATAAATATCTATGCACCCATCATAGGAGCACATGCATGTGAAACAACTACTAATAGAATTAAAGGGGGAAATAGAACGCAACGCATTCATTTTAGGAGACTTCAACATACCACTCACTCCAAAAGACAGATCAACCAGACAGAAAATAAGTATAGAGACAGAGACACTGAACAACACAATAGAACAGATGGACCTAACAGACATCTACAGAACTCTACACCCAAAAGCAGCAGGATACACATTCTTCTCAAGGGCACATGGAACATTTTCAAGAATAGATCATATACTAGGCCACAAAAAGAACCTCAGTAAATTCAAAAAGATTGAAATTGTACCAACCAGCTTCTCAGACCACAAAGGTATTAAACTAGAAATAAATTATACAAAGAGAA
This sequence comes from Phataginus tricuspis, assembly GCA_029783875.1. Taxonomy (NCBI): domain Eukaryota; kingdom Metazoa; phylum Chordata; class Mammalia; order Pholidota; family Manidae; genus Phataginus; species Phataginus tricuspis. The sequence continues at coordinate 4,096,822 of JAQQAC010012171.1, read as the reverse complement.
CGAAAAAGCCCACAAACACAAGGAGACTTAACAACATGCTCCTAAATAACCAATGGATCAATGACCAGATAAAAACAGAGATCAAGCAATATATGGACACAAATGACAATAATTCAACACCGCAAAATCTGTGGGACGCAGCAAAGGCCATGCTAAGAGGGAAGTATATTGCAATACAGGCCTACCTCAGGAAAGACCAATCCCATATGAACAGTCTAAACTCACAATTAACGAAACTAGAAAAAGAAGAACAAATGAGGCCCAAAGTCGGTAGGAGGGACATAATAAAGATCAGAGCAGAAATAAATAAAATCAAGAAGAATAAAACAATACAAAGAATCAATGAAACCGGGAGCTGCTTCTTTGATAAAATAAACAAAATAGACAAACCCATATCCAGACTTATCAAGAAAAAAAGAGAGTCTACACACATAAGCAGAATCAGAAATGAGAAAGGAAAAATCACTATGGACACCACAGAAATACAAAGAATTATTAGAGAATACTATGAAAAATTACATGCTAATAAACTGGATAACCTAGAAGAAATGGACAACTTTCTAGAAAAATACAACCTTCCAAGGCTGACCCAGGAAGAAACAGAAAATCTGAACAGACCAACTACCAGCAATGAAATTGAATTGATAATCAAAAAAGTACCTAGGAACAAAATTCCCAAAGCCAGATGGCTTCACTGCTGAATTTCATGAACCATTTAGTGAAGACCTAATACCCATCCTCATTAAAGTTTTCCAAAAAGTAGAAGAGGAGGGAATACTTCCAAACTCATTCTATGAGGTCAGCATCACTCTAATAGCAAAACCAGGCAAAGACACCACAAAAAAGAAAATTACAGACCAATATCCCTGATGAAATAGATGCAAAAATACTCAACAAAATATTAGCAAACCAAATTCAAAAATACATCAAAAAGATCACCCATCATGACCAAGTAGGATTTATTCCAGGGATGCAAGGATGGTACCATATTCAAAAATCATCTACCACATCAACAAAAAGAAGAACAAAAATCACATGATTTTCTCCATAGATGCTGAAAAACATTTGACAAAATTCAACATCCACTCATGACAAAAACTCTCAACAAAATGGGTATAGAGGGCAAGTACCTCAACATAATAAAGGCCATATATAACAAACCCACAGCTAACATCACACTTAACAGTGAAAAGCTGAAAGCTTTTCCTTTAAGACTGGGAACCAGACAAGGATGCCCACTCACCACTTTTATTCAACATAGTACTGGAAGTCCTAGCCACAGCAATCAGACAACACAAAGAAATAAAAGGCATCCAGACTGGTAAGGAAGAAGTTACACTGTCACTGTTTGCAGATGACATGATGTTGTACGTAAAAAAAAAGCCCTAAAGAATCCACCCCAAAGCTACTAGAATAACCAAATTCAGCAAAGTTGCAGGTACAAAATTAATACACAGAAATCCATGGCATTCCTATACACTAACAATGAACTAGGAGAAAGAGAAATGAGGAAAACAATTCCATTCACAATCACATCAAAAAGAATAAAGTACCTAGGAATGAATTTAACCAAGGAGGTGAAAGAGCTATACCCTGAAAACTACAAGAAACTCATGAGAGACATTGAAGAAGACCCCAATAAATGGAAATATATGCCATGCTCATGAATAGGAAGAATTAATATGGTCAAAATAGCCATCCTGCCCAAAGCAATCTACAGATTCAGTGCAATCCCTATCAAAATACCAACAGCATTCTTCAACAAACTAGAGCAAATAGTTGTAAAATTCACACAGAATCATAAAAGACCCCAAATAGCCAAAGCAATTCTGAGAAGGAAGAATAAAGCTGGGGGTATTGCACTCTCCGACATCAAGCTCTATTACAAAGCCACAGTAATCAAGATAATTTGGTACTGGCACAAGAACAGATCCATACATCAATGGAATAGAATAGAGATCCCAGATATAAACCCAAGCATATATGGTCAATTAATACATGATAAAGGAGCAATGGATATACAATAGGGAAATGACAGCCTCTTCAACAGCTGGTGTTAGCAAAACTGGGCAGCTACATGTAAGAGAATATAACTGGATTATTTTCTAACTCCACACACAAAAATAAACTCAAAATGGATCACAGACCTGAATGTAAGTCATGAAACCATAAAACTCTTAGACAAAAACAGGTAAAAATCTCTTGAATATAAACATGAGCAACTTTCTTCTGAACACATCTCCCCAGGCAAGGGAAACAAAAGCAAAAATGAACAAACTGGACTACATCAAGCTAAAAAGCTTCTGTACAGAAAAAGACACCATTAGTAGAACAAAAAGGCATCCTACAGTATGGGAGAATATATTTGTAAATGACATATATTACAAGGGGTTGACATCTGAAATATATAAAGAAAATACAGGCCTCAAACCCAAAAGCAAATAACCTGATTAAAAAATGGGCAGAGGAACTGAACAGATACCTCTCCAAAGAAGAAATTCAGATGGCCAAGAGCCACATAAAAAGATGCTCCATATCGTTAATTATCAAGGAAATGCAAATTAAAACCACAATGAGATATGACGTCAGACCAGTTAGGATGGTCAACATCCAAAAGACAAGGAACAACAAATGTTGGCTAGGATGCATAGAAAGGGGAACTCTCCTACACTGTCTGTGGGAATGCAAATTAGTTCAGCCATTGTGGAAAGTAATATGGAGGTTCCTCAAAAAACTAAAAATGGAAATACCATTTGACCCAGCAATTCTACTACTATGAATTTACTCAAAAAAAAACAAGATTCCTGATTCAAAAAGATATATACACCCCTGTGTTAACTGCAGCACTGTTTACAAAAACCCAGATATGGAAGCAACCTAAGTGTCCATCAGTAGATGAATGGATAAAGATGTGGTACATATACACAATGGAGTATTATTCAGCCACAAAAAGAAAACAAATCCTACCATTTGCAACAAGATGGATGGAGCTGGAGGGTATTTTGCTCAGTGAAATAAGCCAGGTGGAGAAAGACAAATACCAAATGATTTCACTCGTTGTGGAGTATAACAACAAAGTAAAACGGAAGGAACAAAACAGCAGCGAACTCACAGACTCCAAGAAGGGATTAGCGGTTACCAAAGGGAAGGGGTTGGGGAGGGTGAGTGAGGAGGGAGGGAGAAGGGGATTAAGGGGCACTATAACTTTCAATCACAATATAGGCAGGTCACAGGGAAGACAAGTAATGACTCTATAGCTTACTAGGCTGATGGATAGTGACTGCCATGGTGGCAGTGGGGGGGACTTGATAATATGGGTGAATGTAGTAACCACAATGTTGCTCAGGTGAAACCTTTGTAAGATGGTATATCAATGATACCTTAATAAAAAAAAAATGTTAAACAACAAAACAAGAAATCTTAAGAGTTATCTTTGGACACTGTGGATGATAAAATCAGCTTACTGTTGTCTTCTGATATTTCTTCCTTTAGTATGTTTCTCAGGTTAGCTGATTCCTTTCTTTTCCCACCACTTAACATGGTACTTCTTCAACAGCCTCTGAGCCAATCTGTCCCTAATTTAATCCAACTGCAAACCACTGCCACAAGACATTTATCCATTCACCAAATATTTGCTGAGCACGTATAAAGTACCAAGCACTGTTCTAAATACAAGAAATACTTTGGTATCTCTGTCACATTCTAGCAAGTGGAGAGAGATACCTAAGAAGTCCTACACAGAGAACGGAAGCAGGACAGTGCGACAAAATGACGGTTGGCTTCTGTGGACTCAGTGGTAAGTGGAAGCCTTCTCTTTGGTGATATTTAAACGAACTGATCCCAAAGTCAGAATGTGCATCAAGATAAAGGAATTACTCATTTCATATGGGAAAAACAAGTAGTATAGAGGTCCAAGACAGAAGAGACTTTGTTCCATCCTGAGGACAGGAGGAGACAAGTCTGGCTGATCTGGGTGGGCCTGAAACAGTGGGAAAGGGAATCTGGGGAGACTCCTGAAGGCTTCACAAGCCAATTTATAGCATTTGGATTTTACTCTAAATGCTCTGGTAAGTTATTGAAGGGTTTTAAACACAAAGTAAAATTATCTGATCTGTTTTGACTTTCAAAAGACCCTCTGTCTTCCATGAGAATGGACCTTAGGAGGGCAAGAGGCAGGCGAACCAGCTGGGTACATGGTGCGGTGGTGCCAGTGCGCAGTGAGCTTGGTCGACGTGGCAGTCGTAGACATTCAGAGAAGAGATCATATTTTGAATATTTTTGAAGGCAGATTAGACAGAACTTACTTTTAGACTGGATATGGGTCATGAGAAATACAAAATAAACATGCTAATCAGTCAAGGAGGAGTCTTAATTTTTGGCACCTTGTATCCCTGGAACGAGGAGGAAAAGTGGCTAAATTCAAAGTCATATGAAGGCAAAATATTCTGGTTATTGTTATCATGACTGCACAGAACAACCGGGTCCCCATAACTCTTCCGAAGGCCCAAGCATCCCTTGTGCTATTTCCTTCTTCTCTTAAAGACCAGTACCACAAGGTAATGTAAGATATGTGTTATTATCTCCTCAGCTAAACTTTAAATGTCATAGTTTTTTTGTGTAGCTTGCCACCCCTGAACCAGAAGCCTGTGCCCTGGTACTCAGTACATGTATAGGCATGTAAAAAACAATGAGATTGAGTGATTAGAGCTTCACAGAGACAGACAACAAAAGAAAAATGATGGTACAGCATGTAATGAAAAAACCCAGGTCAGGACTGACAATCCAAAACAAATAGAAATTAAAGGTCAAAAACAAAACAAAACAAAATGGTCATGATGTACTACCTTAAAAATCATATACTCTAGTATCATCTTTCAATTTTACAACTGGGGAAGCTGGCTGCTAAGTAGAAAAGTAAGGATGGAACACATTTCTTAATCGGTAGGCCTGGTGATTTTTCATATAAAACATGTTGCAGATATAAACAGATCCCTCTGGTAAACAAGAACAGGGCACAACCCACTTCACTTCCATTTCAATTTCTTTGAAGCAATAAGAAAGGAGGGAAGAGACAGGTGTGATCCCGTGAACTCTCACCACAGCTGTACCTCATGGTTTTCCTCATTTAAAAGCATGTACTGATGTTAGTGGCAAATCAATGAAAGCTTTGATTCTGTGCTGTCATTACAGTAACTGCTGCTATGCTTGCTGTTAAAAGATGCATTTCTTTCTCATCTCTCATTACAATGAATAGTTTTGAAAACGTACTACTCCTTTAAAATATAAATTGATTTAAATATTTTCTTTAATGTATACAAAAGGGAAAAACAATAAAAGAAAGACTCTAAATTACTGCATCATATCACTGACTTGTTTGGTTTTGAACAAAAAGAAGGCATTTCCTCAAGTGTTAGGCTGACAAGGAAAATCTGTAAATGGAAATTTAGTTAATTCATGCTGCATACATGTCCCATGACTCTGGGACAAATCTTATTTTCTAAATAAAGAGTTTTGTTTATTAGGATTCATGATGAAATTAAGTGAGTCCAATAACCCTAATTATTAAAAGCCTATAGTCTAGAACTAAGACTGCTTTTGTGAATCCGAATATTAGAGCTTAGATTAAGATGTTGACACTCTCTGTTAAGGCAAAATTAAAAATCATTTTCAAACAGGAATCTTAGCATTTTTTCATATTTTCTCTATTTTAATAAGGTTTTAATAAAGCACCTAGCATTGTGTCTAGCAAAAGTAACCTCTTAATAATAAACAATTGCTAATAACTTACTACCTAGGTCTTAGCAAATATTTCTTGGACATAAATGAACTGCTTAAAATGAAGGAAGCAGACAACTTTTGTCTCTGAAGAAAGCATTCTGGAAGAGTCCACCTATTTGTTGGTAAGGAATGTAAACAAAGCCAGGGCTTTGGGAGAAAACATATACATTGGGCTAAGTAAAATATATCATTAAAATAAATTTCATATTTTTATTTTTACTTTTATTAATGTGGCAATTAGAGAACTTAAAATTACATATGAGGCTTGCATTATTTCCACCAGACAGTACTGGTTTAGACAATTATTTGGCAATATAGCTACATAAACCTGACAAAAAATAGACAAACCTCCAAATGCCTCTGGAACATTTTTTGATAAAATATGAATAATCTTTGCAAAAAAGGAAAGAATAAATGCATGCAAAATATTAAATATAGGAATTAAAAAAGCAGATGCAGTATCCAGGACATTCCAGTGGCATACAACCTTTGTTGGAGCAAGGATCAGCCATCTTTTCCTGAAAAGGGCCAGGGAATAAATATTTTTGCTTTTGTGGGCCACATGGACTTCATCACTATTCAACTGTTCAGCACAAAAGCTAGCCATAGACAAATGTAAACAGATAGGGAGGGCTGTGTCTCAATTAAACTTTATTTGTAAAAACAGGACAGCTGAATTTGTCCCCAGGCTTTAGTTTGCCAACTTCTATTATAGAGCAAAACAACAAAAATTCAAATTTCAAAATTCCAAAGTTGAGTTTTAAATGAACAGGGAAGGTCCAAATTAGCTAAAGAGCAATATTTCCCCATCTAAGAAAAGCTGGAATTCACTAAATGAAACAGAAATGATGAGAAAAATGAGAAAATTGGTGTGTTTTTTTGTCTCTGTAAACAGTTCTAATAAAGTCATGGAAAAAATACTTACATTTAACTCTATTATCCACAGTAATGTTACAAATAAGAGGTCAAAGGTGACAAACAAACAGAAAGTCCTTCTGACATCAGAGATGCCTTTCTTTTCCCTTCCTTCATAGGACTCAATCCTGGCCATGAGTTGTGTAGGGTTGATGGAATGGACTTCACGCAAAGAAGCATGAGAGCTCTGGCTCCCCGTGAGAGCGCTCTCTATGTCTTCTGGAAGGTTCATCCTGGAGGAGGGTTAAAGGAGCCTCTTTCCAACTTCACCATCCCTAGAGAGAAGAGATCTTTGGGAACAAGAGACAGAATGTTAAATCAGAGCTCACCTACACCACCATACCACCCCACCATTATGCAACTATTTCCCCAACTGAGCAAGAGTGTCTTAACTGAGACATCTGTCTTGATGATGTAAAGAGAAAGTGAAATGAGAAGCAATTATTAATATTATCAATCAATACTACAAAATAGCCATTACGGAGAAGAATGGCAATAAAAAAGAACACAAATTTACAGTATTAACAGTAAAGAGAACGTTAACTGTAGTAGCAGGTGGAACAGATACGCTGAGTAAACCCCTTGGAGAATGAGCCAAGTCAGTTCCCATGCTGTGCCAGGGAGAAAACGTCTACAATTCCATGTTATTACCCAGGGACCAGGAAAACACTTACTGAATAATTTCCCAGAGAATACAAAACCAGTCCATGTAAACTAGCTATAAAAAAAACCTTCCTTCCCGAAGAGAATTGCTTTCCACCAAAAAAATTTAATAAACTGATTTTAGCATTTTCCCATCACCAGTAAATGAATAAGCATGTTTCTAGGTTTCTTCCTCGAAAAGAAGTATACACCCCTCCAACCGCAATAAAAGTTCATCATTATGCAAACACCCCACTGATAATTACAGAAGTTACAATCTTTTATGGAGCTCTCGGACCCCCTCACCTCCAAGACCAGGATGTGCTTTATAATAAGTTTAGTTACCTAACAAATGATTTGATATCCTCATGGATGAGGCAAAGTCATATAAATAAAGTATGGTGGATGGTATTATCATTTGCCAAATATCCCAGTTTCCTATAGTACTTCCCCCTTATATACCCTGGCTCTGCTGAACTCATGGCCTTTCTCTGACCAATGTGATGTGGGCACAAGTTTGTGTGTCACTCGTGTCCAGATCTTAAGAACAAGTAGTTGGGTCACCAAGCTTTCCTTTCTTTCTGCAACAATGACAGGAAATGTCTAGAAAAAGGGGAGCATTTATTTCCAAGGTGGGTAAAATAGAATTTGAAAACAGACTGCTGAGACTTCCCTAAAGTAATTTCGTCCCGTTTGGTCCTAGTCACAGCCCAGAACTCTGTCCTTTACACTTAACTCTCATTTCTCTCTCTGCCCACACTCAGGAACAAAAAGTTCTTTCTACATTTTCATACAATGTGGTAATAAAATGATATGACATTTTTTAAAGCAATTTGGTTATATAAACTAAGCTATTTTAAAATATTCATACTTCTTGATCTAGTAACTCTACTTCTGGAACTCTAAAGGCAAATAACTGTAGACTCAAGGAAAAATGATTTATGTCATTAAAGGTTTGGTTAATGATTACCTTCAGGCAAGAGGGAAGGAGGAGTTATTAGAAGGCACAGGCTTGGTCAAGTTCTCTTAAAAGTGGTGAAAGACATAATGAGCACCTTAAAACTCAATTAGAAAAATGGGCAAAGGTGCATAAGAACAATAAATTTATTGATTAATAAAAAAGTTTTCACCTAACACCTATAAATTTGCTAGAGAAACAAATTAAATTTATGAGATCATTTATTAAAGTTTCCTGTGACCTTCAAGTAACCTCAAATTCCTTAATCTTGCTTAACCTAACACATGGCCTACTTCTGCCCACTTTTTCAGACCACTTCACCATGATAAAAATCACAAGCAGTTCCCTAAAAGGAATCACATTCTCAAGAATCTCTACTTGTGTTTGTCTCTCTACCTGAAGTGTTCTTCTTCTTATCTGTTTGGCTCTTTCTCATCCTACAAACTGTAACTCATAAGTCACTTTCTTAGTCACTTTTTTTTTTTGCTTCCTCCCACTTTTCCATACCTCTCTGCCCCATCAGAGAATAGTGTACACAGACCTCTATAATGACATCTCTTATGGTGCATCAAGATAATTTTTGCTCTACATTTTTTTTTTAAGCAACAGCTTAGGATGTTGTGATTCACATATTTACCATCTCTTCGCTCTGGTCACTAGGAGTGGGAAGAAACTAAAGACAAAAAAAAAAAAGAAACAAAGGCCATTTAAAAGAGCATCAAAAACATAAAACCCTAAGGAATAAATTTAACAAAATATATAGTGATACAAACACTAAAAACTACAAAACATTGCTTAGAGAAATCAAAGATGATGGTAAATGGTGAGATATACCATGTTTATGGATTGAAAGAGTTCATATGGTTAGTATTTCAATTGAACAAATTGAACAATTGGACAAAAGAAAAACTATGAAAGACAAAATTGACCTATTCAACTCAAGTCCAATCATATTCCCACCAAGTTTGTTTATAGAATCTCACAAGTTATTTCTAAAATGCAAAGAAACAAAAATATTCAAATCAATCTTGAAAAGAAGAACGAAATGGGAAGACTAACACTGCCTGACTGAAGACTTTCTATAAAGATTCATAATGAAAACAGCGTGATACTAGCATAAGGATCAACAAACAGATCAGTGGAACATAATGGACAGCCTAGAAATAGACCTGCACTTATATGATCATTTAACTTTAGATGTCAAAGCAATCCAGTGGTGAAAAGAAAGTTTGTTTTCAACAAATGATGCTGGGACAACCAGACAGCAAAATTGGAAAGAACGTTAAATCCTAACTCACACTATGCAAAAAAAAAAGAATGTGGAGGAGAATATTTTAATGATCTTTTTGTAGGAAATTTCTTAGAGAACACACAAAAAGCCATATTCATTAAAAAACAATGTATGGGCTGTCTTGAGGGGTTCCCACTGGCTACAGTGGGACAACTTGAACATGTAAATGAGAAATGACATTAATGTTCGAATTTATGTTGGAAAAATTGACAAGTTCCATAAGTTCACAGTAATGTTGCAAAGAAGAGAGATGGAAGTAGAAGTTCTCCTATAGAAAAATAAAATGTCAGATAAAAAAGGTAGAAGAAATAATAAACTTAGACAACTCAAGTTTGAAACTGTCAGGTAGAGTAATTGATTCAAGCAAGGATCTTTAATGCATGCTAAAATTTTTAAAAGGTTGTTGGGAAATAGTATCTTCACAATCCCAAGGCATTATTCCTTGGATTATTTAATAATTTCATAGGGGACAATATGCTTTTATAGTGGAGAGCGCTGGCACTCATCACCAGTATCAGGTAATTAAACAGCATCACCAATACTGGAACAAGCTGATATTATGTACCTTCTGATGTGATGCAGTAAGAAGTATGTAACATCAATTATCAATTATGATATACCCTTGCCAAAAATGTTTAACTTGAACTTAGTCATAAAGGAACAATCAGACAAATGCAGTAAATGGGACAATCTACAAGACAACTATCATGGACTCTTCAAAGAAGTCAATGTGGTGAAACAAAACAAAACAAAAGCAAAAAGAAGTAGAATGGGTGCTCTTCAAACTTAAAAAAACATAGAGACAGATCATCAAATGCAATAAACATGCCTACAGGGAATCCTGAGTTGGACAAAAGACAATTGGGGAATTGATTATAGTATTCTGGTTTTGCAGGAGAATGCCCTTATTCTTAGGAGAAGCATACTGAAGTACTAAGTGGTAAGTGTCATAACATACACAGCTTAACTTATGAATAGTTCAGAAAAACATAAGGACATCAGGATATTTTGGGATAGAATTACTCTATCTATACATCCATCCATCCATCTTGTATATACAAATATATATACAATACAGATACATTTGTACATATACATAATATGTACATAGTATACATTTACATATGTAGCATATATAGGAATCAAATAGTAAAGGCAAATTTTCATTGCAAACATTGTTAAAGTACCTTGGCTAGGAGTTATCTTGAAGAGCACAGTGAGGACCCCAAATCACCCTAGGGAACCTCTTAAATCACTCTATAAAATGCAATGCACATGGACTCTGTACACAAATCTTTCTACAGTAATTTTTATGTACATGACAGTTTGAAACAAAGTGACAGACTGAAAGGAAAACCCATATAAGACTTCTGGGCATCCAAAACACTCTGCTCTTTACAGAACTATCAAATTACCTGACACAAATGGAGACTGAAGACTCGAAGTGCCTGACTGCGGAGAGAGCTGCCCTGAGCCCTGAGTCAGTGTGACACTAGTCATGGTGTTTCTGTTGCTGCTTTTATCATAAGGCTTAAACAGAGCAGTGAAGGGCACACCGTGTGATCACTTGGGGCCTGAAGTTTGCTCAGGTCTTTGGTGATAACGTGCATAAGATATCACTTTTCTGTGAGCTTTTACAGCCAAACCTGTCCTTCATGTGTTCCCTACTTAGTACTCACTCTTTACAGACAGTGGGGAAAACTTTTTTTACACCATACACTGATTTATCCATGCAGCCGGCTATGACATGGGGACCTACATTTCAGCAGCACTCCGTGCTGGTCTCTTACTTTCACTTAAGAATTTAGAATGTCCAAGTCCATAGTAATATCTCTCTATATTATTTCCATTATTTTATTCTGAATATTTATTTTCTAGGTCTCATATTTTCTAGTGTTGCTTGCATTTGGGATGTGACGAAAGCTTTTATTCCATCCTGATAAATCTGCTCATTCCTTGCTGCTGTGTGTTCACCCCTCTTTCCCTCAACCCCACATTCAAGGCTAGCTATTAAAGCTCTCTGTCATTTCTTGCAGTCTTGTCTCATTCAGTAATTTCTGCAAATATCAGTGGATGAATGTAACTGTGTGCGTTTAAACAGAATCAACCTTGTGACAATCTGCTTAGAAGCTTAAATTTATTAAGAAATTAACCAATGACTTGGAAAAAATTAAAGCAGAGAACAAATGTTATGGTGTTTCTAACCCCTCCTCTAACAGACTGTGACTTTAAACGGAGTGGCCAGGATGACCTCCCTGAGAAGGTGGAGCACAGATGTGGGAGATACACCAATGGTTATCAGGAGAAAGAGCTGTGGGCAAAGGCAAGGTTGAGGGCAAAGCCTGAGGAGGGGGGGAGATGGCTACGCAGGACTCCAGCCAGGGCATCAGCTTTTGGCTTTGCTGGAGCGAAGTGAGAGAGCTCAAGAGCAGCAGGAGATGATAACAGAGACGTTAACAAGGAACAGAGGTTCCAGGTCACTGTAAAGACTTGAACTCTGAATGAGAAAGGAAGACATTAGAAAGTTTTCAGTATAAGAGAAACAAGGTCTGTCCGTTAAGGAACTTGAAACACTGTCCGATACATATGAAGATATTGCTGTACTAGGCAATGCCGCTCCTTCAGTACTTACTATGGGCAATTTTCAAACAAATGCTTTCAGTTCTCAGGATGGAACTATAATCTTCATGATCTAGATCTGAAAATAAGTGAGCTCACTGCTCTCCTAGGAATCATAGGAAGGTGGTTAAAAGGGCACCCTTCTTTTATCAACTGTCTTCAGCTCAAAGACTAGAATTAACAATGCATTCATCACACATTTTTCTTAAGTCTTCCCTATACAAATAAAATAGAAGCTGAGTTCCAAGTAGCCAGCTGATAAGTAGACAGCAAAGCTTAGGTGGCTATTCAGAGGCAAGCTGGGTTTCTTTCCATTCAATAGCACAAGACTCCTTCTCTGGAAGGAGAAGGAAGGGTTCCTGCAAGTGTCACTCTAGCTGACAGAACCACCTGCTACTCACTGCTCCTGCAGTAGCTCTGTAGCTGGTAGAAGAGGCACTGACAGCAATGTCAGGGAAGATGTCATCAACTGCTCCTGGAGTTATCAGAGGCCAACTTCCCATTTCACAAACTAGAGCAGGTCAGTAGAAAGGAATGCCAGTCACGTCTCTGCCCGGGAGTATCTACCACTAGGCAGAAGTTACATATGTTATCTCCATACTTTGATATACAAGGATGGGACACAGCTCCTAACATAATTACTAATCTTCACCGTGGATGAAGGTTTGAGGTCCAAAACTGATGCATGTGACAGATAAGAAAAATAAATCTCAAAATCTTGATGTCTAGATTTCCACACCACCAGTATCCTTTTCTTTACTCATCAGACTTCTTGGACAGTCACACAGGAAACCAGACGCTCAAGAGATCAGCCTCAGATGACTTTATCAACCTAGCTTGTGCTTCAGAAAACAAAGACTAACAATTACAAGATTCAATACAATTACAGGCTAATATATGTAGAAAACTGAGTATGAATTATAGCCTAATAATGAGAACAGGCTCAGAGCACATGTTACAGAGGCAGAGAATATCAAAAAAGCAGCAGGAGCTCTGTAAGCCAGCAAAGTTCTCAACAAAGGTTTGAAACCAGCTCAATTTTTGAAAAATTGGCTCTCAAGTAATTGAAAGAGATAATTAAAAAATCAAAAACAAAATTATAAGTGACTTAAAAATACAGATATTACACTACCTATAAATATTTAAAAAATACTTAAGATAAAAATGAACCAAAATTAAGGAGTGAGATCTTGTTTACAGCTTTTATTAAGACAATGTGTTATTTGGTTATTAAGACGATTTGATTCTTCTGCCGGGTCCATCCTCCAAACCCTCCTAACTGGGCACCAGCTCATTCCCCCTTATCTCTCTCCTCAGTCTTTCCACTGGTTTTCTGGTTTTCATTCACTCACATCCCTCCAATAATTCATTCATTTCTGAAACATTCTCCAAACTGGTATCATGCTAGTTTTTCTAAAATGAAAAACTGAATGAGAATCATTTCATTCTTTTACTCAGAACTCCATATCCCTCCTGCCAGCACTCTGGCTGTGCTCTCATTTTTAGTTCCCTTGTACAGGAGGAGATTTCCCCCTCCACACCTTGTCCTCATAATTCCTCTGCCTGGAGTGCCTTTCCCTCCAACCACCATACAATTCACAGCAATATTCATTTTTCAGGGATGCTTAAGTATCACTTCCTCAAAGAAACCTTCTGTGATTCACCTGGTATAACATACATGCCATATATCCTTCTTTAAAGACACCTCTAACCTATCATATTTATTTTTTCACATACCACTTACATGTCTCTTTCTCAGTACTATACCAGCTCCTAGCAGACACCTCTATATCCTTTCCACCCAGGGAAATGCCAGCCATGTGCTAGGCATTCAATTTGTTTGTTAAATTCATGAATTACAAATATCATTGTATAATAGTATGAAATCTGTGTACTTGCAATTAAAGTTAGGTAACTTCACATATGTATTAAACAAACTGGGAATATTTAAACTGATTACTATAATTGACAATGGAATAAAAATGTCCCAACTCTGCCCAGATTAATTAATTTGGTCATCTTTTTTCAGTATATTTTGAATGCTATTTAGTGAAGTCACTCCTACAACACCACCCTACACTTACTGATACAAACACATGGAAAAACAAAAAGAAACCACTCTACGAGTGGGGACCTACTCAACCCACAGGAACGGACAGGCATGCACTCAGTATCCACCACAACTAACACTCGGTACTAGAAGCTGTGGGGGAAAGGAAGATGGAAAAGACACGGCCCTTATCCTCAAGGAGACTACAGGTTTATAAAGGACGTAAGACAGTTATACAAATAATTAGAAATCCAAACCTGTGATAATTATAATACAAAGAAGACTGAACTTCTTCAGGTTCTTGTGACCAGGAAAGGCTTCAAGAAATGAAAGGTAATATAGTGCAAGGAAGAGGTACCCCAGAGTACATGGAAAACAGAGGGGCAGCAGGAGCATGTCTGTGAGCAGTGAGCCACTGGCAGTGTGGGAGAGGCCTCACCAGGTGCGCTGGACCCAAGGGTGCGGACAGATTACATGGGCTGTGGGAAGTCAGCATGGGAGTGTGAGCTCTCCTTCCACACCAAGGGCAGGGGCATGATGGCAGACAGGCCTAACAGAAGAGGCCAGGGTCCTTAGGACAAGGATGCTCCAAAGGCCCACAAGGGTCCGTCGGGTACCAAAACGCAGGCAGACGGCCTGGTCCTTCAGAGAGCCGAACCCAGACTCAACTGGTTACTGGCTGTCAACAAAGTGAGGTGCGGTTGTGTTCGTTTAAATTCCACAATTTATGTCTTCTCAGTGTCCTATAAAATCTGTATTTTAACATCTGGACAGATAGAGGGCGTTAGAGAAATAGTCCTCCTGCTGAAAGACATCAAAGTACAGGACTTTCAAACATTGAGCAGCAGAGCATTGAAAGTTTCAAGTGTGATAGTTGGTCAGCTTTAATTCTCACACTCTTTTGGCTTAAAAGAAAGCAAGACAACCACTTCTATTTTAGAATCCCCATTTCCACCCATCCTCATTTCCAGAGCCTTCAAAGAAGGGAAGCTTTTGCCTTCCACACAGAATCTACTTAATTTCCCCCATTAAGTGACTGTACTCTTCTCTACAGTGTCACATAGCTGCAAATTCTACATAAAAAAGACTGCAAATGATGACCTGGCACCAAATATTGTTCATATATAGGTAAGGGTGTTTGACTGCTGGCTTATGCAATGTATGTTAAGCACTGAATTAATTGCCAATATTAAAAATGAGATTTTTGCATACAAATAAAATCCAGATTTCCAGATTCTCTTGAAAAATAGGTAATTCTGGCAATACTCCCCAGTTCATGAGTTTGTCACCCAGTCACCTCACTTATTCCCAGCCCTGCCTGGCCCCTGTTGGCATTTGTTTTATCTCCTAGTTTACTTGGGTCTTCGGATCACTAATTGCTGGGGCCCAGGGTGGGCTGGCAGCATTAGGCCAAGGTTCACAGGGGCACTGCCTGGTTCCTCATCCAGTACTACTTGCTAGCATGTAACTTACTCAAGCTGCAAGTTATTACCAATAAAGACTGAAATTAGTCCTGGCTTGTATTCCCACTTCAGCTGGAGAAACTTCTAGTAGCTCAACAGCACCTTGTGTTACCTTTGATTAATTCAACTACCATTCAAATAGGAAAATGTACTTGAAATTCCCAGGTTCTGTATCATTAGTTCAATAGGCTAGTGGTTCATTTAAAAAGAATAATTATAAGCAAATAAGAACATACTTTGGTGAACAATAATGTACAATATTTGAAAAATATACTGTCCTGGAAAATACGGGACACGGAAACTTGTGATTACTCTAAATTAGAAGGTACCAGGCCAAATTCCTGCAAACTCCAAGTTTAATACCCTGAGGATACCCACCAGTCCCAAGACATTTTTTGGAAAACTATGATGAGAGGGGAAGCAGAACAGAAGGGTTTAAACTAAAGAGCCTACCAAACCTGACAGTCTCTCAAGGTCTGCCCAGGAAAAATCCTGCAGGCTTCAGTCAGTCAGTCAGGGACCCTTGGTGAGAGATCCTGCTTTGAATTTGAGTCCCTACAAGAAGTATCTTCCAGATCCAGGTCAACTCATAAACAAAGCAAATGAAATAGTCCAGAAAGGCCTGAGCTCATAAGGGGCTGCCAGGAGTTCTGATGCAGGACATATGGACCAATGACAACCCGCAAGAGCCCTGATGCCATGAGCCACAAGTACTGACCGGGCTTCTCAGTTCAGCACTGCCGGGGGTCCCTGGCTACTCTTTCTGGGTCTCAGTGTTCTCAGCTTTAATATTAAAAAGCAGAGTTACTGTTCCTTCTCTCCAACACCATAAACACAGAGAACATTGATTTTTATTTGGGACAATGTGCCTTCAACATTTACCCAAAAATCTGAATTCCTCTCAAAGGACCTGTTGATTGACTCTAGAAGTCAGACCCTTACTGAAACAGGAAGGAGGTTCTGTTGAATCAAAGCAAGAAAAACATCACAGTACTTCTCTCAAAGATGAGGTAATAAAAGTGTAAATAAAACTAATGGGCTCTACAATCTACAAAAACCTCTTCATGAATAACATGAATTGTTAAGTCTCCTCGAAGCTCAAGCCAACATACATCTGAACAACCACATACAAGAGTTCATTACCAAAGATACCAAGATGGGTAAACTGTGTCACAGAGAAGTCCCAAAAGTGCTGTCCAAGAGATTTCCATTATAGAGACACAAGAAGTATCTCGTTGAGGAAGCGCATAGATGGATGCAGATGAACAGGTAGAAGTTTGGCTAGAATTGTCCATCTAGAAGACATTCTAGGTTGTAGGCAGAAACCAAACATGACACTAAAGTTGGAAAGGCCAGGAGTCCAGTTGGGGGCACTGGATTCAGGGTAAAAGGATGGCACTGTAATTTGAGACCAAATCACGACAGCCTGGGCCATCAGTACACGGACATCAATTGCATAGACTGTCTTAAAGGTCAGACTTGGTCAAAATATCCAGGAGATGGCTTAAAAAGCAAAAGATTTCTTTTGCCTAAATTTAAATATCTTCCAACATTTAAGAAAGAAGGTGCTAATTCCATTAACATCTTTCCAATTTGACTAATGAAAAAGATAATCTCCGCTAAGTTATAGGAGAGTCGAAAAGCTATCAGAAAGCAAATTAAGCTATTTATTAGCTTACTATTGTTCATCTACTATATCCTAATCATAATTAATAAAATAAGCAAACCTCAGAAATAAACAATGGGCATTTTTAAACTGTAAGTACATAGTAATCCATTTTCAACCATATTTTACTGATTTTGAAAAATACTTTTATGTATTTTTTAAGTGATAATATATTACAAAGAAAGATAACTTCTATCCCTAAGCTGATCCAAGGGCTTCCTTAAGTGTAGGAGGAAACTCTATTGATTAACAGAAACTATGAGCCAGCAAACCTTAGGCAATATTTCCATACTTGAAGCATTAAGGTTAAAGCTGGGAAAATGGTAACAAAATTTAAACTTCCCTTTCAAAGATTTGTGAAATTTCAAGTCATTTTGAAGCTTCTTTCTTACTACTAACAGAAACCAAAGATTCATCCAGGAAGGTTGCACCTGCTTACTGCTGAGAAAAGGGAAGGAAAATAAAGCAAAGGATTATTTTGGCCCAAGAAACATCACCATTTCATCTTTTTAAAATTACTTTACATGAGTTTATGGATAGCAAATTCATAACGTTGAAATATTTTTATATATACAGAAACCCATGAGGGAACTTTCTTTAAACAAGTATAGCAGAAAGAGTACTAGGCTGAGAATCAACAGGGTGAGAAGTTGGTGTCAATTATGTCTTTAAAAGAATCACTCAACATTTAAGGGCCTCCACAGCCCCACCTTGACACTGAGAGGACAGAATCATAATTTCTAAAACCCTATTTCATAAAATAAAATTTCAGACAACAGAGACTTAGAGCTGCGACTACGTCTCAGGGAAGCAGAAGGTGTGATAGTACAGATTAGGCTTTGGGGACCGGCTAACTGGAATGTTCAAATTCAGGCTCTCTCAGGATGAGCTGGAGAGCCTTAAGTGTAAGTTTCCTTTTTGACCAGAAAGGGACAATATTTACCTTTGCATTATGTTGGAAGGATTAGAATGTATTTAAGTGCACATTTTATGTAGGCACTAAATAAAGGCAGCCATTAAGTCTCTGGCCAGTAATAAAAGTTCTAATGGAAAATGGTAACCACTAGACAATATGGTTTCCTAGAATTCAGCTTGGAAAAGAGCAGGGATTAACTCCCAGTCCTCCCCAAAGGGCCAGCACATAAAGATAATGGTGGAGAAGACCATGGTTGGGAGTGGGAAGGATTAAAGCAGGGAGTTGAAGATAAGCAAAGACTTAGAGTCTGGCATAATAACAATGAAGAGGAAAGAAACAAGGTAGGACGCAGTGCATGAGGGAAGAAGATGTTTTTTTCATTAAGAAAGAGGACCACTGGTGAAAAATATAATGTAATACCGCAATGATTTCATAACCAAAATAAAGCAGAGAGCTGGTTAGATTCTATGAGTGTCACTGTAGAAAACAAAGGCTTCGGCAATATACAAATCCTATTTATTTTGCCTGTCTGCGAGTCTTACACCGGGTTCAAACAATCGCACTCTTGCCTACCTTAAGTGTCATCTCTTACCACTGTCCCCTAACCTCACTTTCACCTCGGTTCACTCCACTCCAGCCACACGGTCCTGGAACTTGCCAACCTCATTTTTCCTTTCACTCCTTTAACACTGTTATGATTGCCTGGAAACCTCCAGCCGATGGGCCCATGTCAGACTCAGTCTAAACATTCAGGTCTCACCTGAGCTGTCACTTCCTCAAGGAAGTCTTCCCTGATCACAGAACCTAAGTTTCCCCCACCCCCAACATCCCAGTAAAGTCCATTACCCTGCAATATTTTTTCTAGCATATGTTTTTATCTAAAATTGTCATTCATTTACATGTTTATTTTCTCCACCAAATGTAAGGTTTTTGAGGGCAGAAACTTTATCTACATTTTTCAACATTCCATCTCCAACACCTAAAACAAACAGATGAGGCAGAAGATAAATGTGCCCCAAGAATAAACTTAAATGATAATAATTACCATCCTTTCATAAACATAAGGAAAAGTTCCCTGAAGCGTCTTTAATTTCATTTTCTTAATGCAGATTTTATGCAATAATGCAATATTAAAAATATTAAAAAGTCAGTATTTGAAGTAGCAAGATTTAAAGAGAATGCATTCTTCACAGTACAAAATATTACATATGTACACATATTTTGTACAGTACACATTTTCACTTTATAAGCATGGATTATGCCCCACCTTATTAGAATCCATTAATAAAACAATGGTACCATAAATTTTGTTTTGTGAGATCCTGCTTCTAGAAAGAGTATGAATGGGTGGATGGTGTATAGATGGGAATTATTTTTCAGAATCCTTCTCAACAAAGAATTCTGAACTGAACTAATTCCTCTATATTTGAGAGGTCAAACCTGTTACTCTGTCACCTTCCTAAACTTATCCAAACTATACTGAGACAAATGATGGATACAGTGGTTCCATCTGTGAAATAAAAGACAAATGACATGGTGAACAAATGGCACATTCCAGGAATGGTAAGAAAAGTTCCAGAGTGTTAACCTATGGTTGAACTAAAAGAGAACAAAAAATCCCGTTCTAATCCTAAACCAAAAGTAAGCATGCTACTGAGACTTCAAAATGTGGCCATGATTGCACAAAGCAGTACACTGAAACGAAAGCCAGAGCATTCATGACTGGTGATTTAAGTTTTCTGTTTTGTTTTGTTTTGAACACAGCTTTTCTTGATGAATTAAAGTGGCCAGTAACTGGCCTGGTCTATATAATCCAAGTGTCAGCACCACTCTTGGTCGCTCTGGAGGGCCCACCGAGGACTCAGGGTCCGCAGCGTGAAGGAATGGAGACCTCGTTACCTGCATCCGTCCCCAGCATGCTGGCCCATGCCCTGAAATGAAGCGGGTCTGGCGTTCTGCAACTTCACTCTGGTATCCTTTAGTATAAACACAGCCTACCTAGCCCCTCCGCCTCCCCGGAGGGCGGCGCGGGGTTCCCAAACAGAACCCGACGCTTGGGCTCTGAGCCTCCATGGGTGCGTCTCCTGTGAGCCCCGGGAAACTCGGTCAAGTGGCCGCCGGGTGACTCAGTTTTCCAATCTGCCAAATAGGGTGACGAGAAACCCAGCCTACCTCACCGGGTGGGTCCGCCCCGGGCTGGCGGGGCACAGCGGCTTCGTGGTGGCGCCGGCAGAAGCCCAGGCGGGTGGAGGGGCGGGGCTTGGCGGGGCGGGACCGGGACGGAGCCAGGCAGGAGGTGTGCTGCCCACCGCCCGCAGGCAGCCACCCCGGACCTCCTCGAGCGCCCGGGCTGTGACGCCAGCACGCTGACGTCGACGCACAGAGGCCGCATTTCCCCCGAGGGACCAAAGACTGGGCTGGGGCCTGAGTGCTCTCGTAGCAGAGCTAGCGAGTGGTGAGTGTAACTGTCAATCATCTACTGCCCAGTAAGCAACGCAAGAACTGGGGAGAGGGCGGGCTGGTCTGCCCGAGGAGAGAGTGGGAATCTGGAGCTCTGGCTTGGAAAGCGCGGACCTGGTTGCGCTTGATAGACCTTTGTACCACTGCGGCTTATTAACCACTGCTTGCCCTTCGCTGTTTATTCTGCTTCTTCCGCCTTCCTTCGGTCTTTGGCTGGGCATATAGGCTCCAGGTCGTGGAAAATAATCGTGGGACTGGATTTCAAGGCCAATGGGCACCTCGCACTGAGCTCTCCAGGAATTAAAAGTAGGACACTCCATTTTTCTGTTCAAGCATCACCTCCCCTTTGAATTCTCTTCAGATCCCTTAGACCTATTTAGGTGACCCTTTCTCTGTGCTCCTATTGCGTAACACTTGGATCTTAATAGTAGTCACAATTATATTTGTATGTTTTCCCCATGAGAATGGCTTCTTTTAATTAGTTTCTATTCAAAATACCTTTAAATTTTAATTAAACTTTTTACCAGTGGATGCTGCCGTTATACCGTTCTCATGTTTACAGGTGTGGTGGGTTACACAGTGAAAATTAATTACGTTTGCAGTTCCTCAGGCACTCAGTTCGCTTTGCGGAGGCAGGGAGTTTTGCTGGCTTCTTGGATACTTTTCCAAAGACATTCTCAGTGCTATTATTAATTTTAAGTTACACATAGCCATAAATGTAAACATTACAGCTTAGGCTAAAATCCTTTTCAGGCATTAATTACAAACCCATCCTGATAACTCCTAGTTTCTCTTATTTACACGTGTAGTTTTTTTTTTGCAATCAGCATTACATCATTGAGATCTTTCCATATTTATAGTATCAGTCTACCTCATTGTTTTAAAATACTGAATGATAATCCTCAGAACCAATAAATACAATTTATGATTTCCCTACTTTCAGACACATAGTTTATTTCTTTTTTGTTTTTCTCTTAGAAGAATTGCTACTTTCAACATAAGTGTATATGCCCTTTTGTACCTATAGCCAAGTGCTTTCTAGGCCAGAGATACCAATAAGTCAAGGTGCTGGCTACAGGATACACATTTTAGTAGATTCCTAACATTTGCTCCACTTATAAGTAGCTGTTAAGCTTACATTCCTACCACTAAAATATGAGCAGCCCTTTCCTGCACCCTCACCAAAATTGATAAAATACAAGTTAAAAAATTTTCTGAATTGATGGGTGTGAAAACTTTTCAGATGATAATGCTTGTAAGAAGTGTGATAATCATAAATGTTTATCTTGGTAACAAAGCAAATGAACTTGTGTAACCAGCTCCTAAACCAAGATTTTAAATATTTACAAACAGTATTAGAATCTCTTGTCCTTCTTAGTCCTAGTCATTTCACTCCTACATGCAAATAGCCACTATTGTGTATTTTACCACCAAAATTAGTTTTGTCTGCTTTTGAACACTTATGAATGGACAAAGTATGTTATGTACACTTGTGCAGCTCTTTTCACTCAATAATATATTTGTAATATTGACCCATATTAAAGAGTGTAGTAGTGTTTATTCATTTTCATTTTTGCATATAATACCAGAATTTCTTTATCTAACATTGCTTGACATAGGTTGTTTAAAGTTTGAGTGGTACAAATGACACCACTATGACTATTCCTGGGCCTGTACATTGATGCATGTTGTTACACATTTGATCTTGTTATATAACTAGGAATAGTAGTATGTGCCACATTATACACATATATTCAGTATTAGTAGACACTGCCAAATAGTTCTTTGGTTTACCAATTTACAACCCACTAACAGTGAATAAAAATTCCGGTTGCTCCACATCTTTCTCAGCATTTGGTATTTTCAATTTTGTTTTGTGTTCATCTTTTTTGCTTGCTGTTTGTTCTCAATTTCACTGAGACAAACAGAATATACAAAAAGTTGAATATATTTAATGTATACATTTTAATGAGTTTATGCATGCACCTGTAATAACAACACCATAGACAAGGTAATAAACATAATCCATTACCACCAAAATATTTCTTGTTTCCCATTGGTATTTCATATATGTGTGTGTGTGTGTGTGTGTGTGTGTGTGTGTGTGTGTGTGTGTATATATATATATATATATATATATATATATATATATATATATATTGGTGGTAAGAGCACATAGCGTGAGATCTTATTTTTTAACAAGTTTTTAAATGCACAACACCCAACTGTTAACTATGGGCTCTATGTTGTGCCACAGTTCTCTAGAACTTATGCTTCTTGTATACACCTGTAACTTTATAAACATTGAAAAATTCCCCATTTTCCCCTCCCCTATCCTCTGGCAACCATCATTCTGTTCTTTGCATCTATGAGTTTGACTGTTCTAGATAGTTCATGTAAGTGGAATTATGCAGTATTTGTTCTTCTGTGACTGACTTCTTTTCAGGCACAATGTTTTCCATGTTGATGTGGCATCTCTGGCTCTTTACTCTGAACAGTATGTGAGCCCAGCTAGGCTGGCCTTTGGTGTCTGCCCTTCAGATGGTCATTGTGAGAGCACCACAAACAGGTAAGAGGTGCTGCAGTGACTGCAGGTCACTGTCTCCCCATCCCTAGTTGCAACTCAACCCAGCCTTTACTTTGGATTCCCCAGGCCCAGTGCCTGAATCTGAAACCTGCCCCGTCCACGTTCAGGTTCTGGAGCACCATCGATTCTCAGGCAGCATATGAGCATTTTTAGCCCTGAATTTTGTATTCCAGAAATCCCTAGAAATTATCTAGAAAAGACAGATGTTGTAAAGAAAAAGTGATGATTGAATCAAATGAAGCAATGTCACAGTAAGATGTCTCTGGTTGTGCCACTGAGCTATTAAATGCCTTTTAAGAAATAAGAACTAGATAATGCCATCACTTATCATCCAGTTAAATTTGAAAGGCTTGAAATGCATGGATTAACACTTTGGTTTTTGCTTCAGTCAAAGCAATTGTTACTCACATAAAAGGATGTTTAAAAGGAAAAATGACTCTTGGTAAATAAAAATGAAGAGGTACAGATAATATTCACTTTTACTTTTTAAATGGCTTTAAAAAATTCATAGTTTTCCAGGTCCATCCATGATAATTGCAAATGGTAGGATTTCCTTCTTTTTTAAAGGCTGAGTAACATTCTACTGTATGCATATGCCACATTTTTCTTCTTTGTTTGTCTTTATACATTCATCCAAATATGAGTTGTTCCCAAATTGTTGATGCTGGGGTTCTTGTTTGTGGAGTCGAAGAATGAACTTAGCAAACAGTCGAGGTAGGAGAGCCAGGGAGACTTTTATTGAGACACAGTGAGAGGACAGACAGAGCTCCCGGCTCACGCCAGGAGGAGACAAGACAGCCCGTAGTGGTGCGTTGTCTAGGGGATTTATAGGCGGTTGAGAGACAAAGACCAAATGGTCTCTAAATGTTTATCTTTGAAGAGACACGAAGTTTCTTATCAGTTTTCCAGACTATTTTGCAGAGTTAACATAAGAAATTTACTGCTTTGATCCTTTCTCAGAATAGTAGTTTCTTGGTTTGGGAGCGTATCAGTCAAGGCTGCTTGCCTTGCTTTCAAGGTGAGCTGAGTTATTGACTTGATTAGGGCTGGAGTAGGAAAAGCAGCATCTGGGTAAAGTTAAAGATAATCTGGGTCTTTTAGCAGGCTGAAGTAAATGTTACAATACCCTCATTTAATTGACACAAACAAGACATGGGCTGTGCTGAGGTACTTTCTTATCTGGGAGATGTTCAAACATTCTAGGCTAAGTTACTCCTGGCTTTTTAGTTTTAACTAATCTTCACTGAAGAATGCTTATATTCCTAGTTAGATATTTTGCTTTAGAGAATTAATGTGACTCTGACTTTGCTTAATTGTTTAATACAGAGTTTTGGTAGGGGTCTTCTTCTAGAGGCCATCACCCTATTCTGACTACACCCACAGTCCCTGTCTCATGTGACTAGTGTGAGTCATGCTGCAGTGAACATGGGACTGCAGATACCTCTTTGAGATCCTGATTTCTGTTCTTTTGGATGTACACCCAGGAGTGGAATTGCTGGATCATGTAGTACAAGAAATAGAAAATATGAATAGACAAATAACAAGTAAGAAAATTAAATCAGTAGTAAAAAAAAAAAAAATCTCCAACAAAGAAAAGTCCAGGACTAAATGGCTTTGCTGGTGAATTTTGTCAAACATTTAAAGAATTAACACCAATCCTCAAATTCTTCCAAAGTTAAAGAGCAGCAACACTTCTAAACTCACTTTACAAGGCCTGCATTTTGCTGATACCCAAACTAGAAAAAGACATTACACGAAAACAAAATTGCAGGTCCATATCTCTAATGAGTGTAGATGCAAAAGTCTGTAAAAGGAATTCTTGATGCAAACATCTGCAACAAAAATCCTAGCCAAAAGAATTCAATAGCACATTAATAGGCTCATACACCATCATCAGATAGAATTTATCTCTGGGCTGCCAGGATGGTTAAACAAACACAAATCAATAAACGTGATATACTGCATTAATAGAATAAAGGATTAAAAAGACATGATAATCTCAATAAATGCAGAAAAAGCATTTGACAAACTTCAACATCCCTTCATGATAAAAACTATCAACCGATTAGATATAGAAAGAATGTTCATCAACATAATAGTATATAACAAACCTAAAGCTAACGTCATGCTCAATGGTGAAAATTTGAAAACTTTTCCTCTAGTATCAGGAACAAGACAAAGGTTCCCTTCTATTCTATTCACTTGTGCCACTTCTATTCAGCATAGTACTAGAGGTCCTACCCAGAGCAATTAGGCAAAAAAAGATATAAAAGACATCCAAATTGGAAAGGAGGAAGTAAAATTTTCTGTTTGCACTTGATCTTGTATATCGAAAACCTCAAGCACTTGCACAAACACAGACCTGTCAGAACTAATAAATGAATCCAGGAAAGTTGCAGGATACCAAATCAGCATACAAAATCAGTTGCATTTCCATATATTAACAATGAACTACCCAAAAAGGAAATTAGGAAACCATCTCATTTACAGTAGTATCAAAAACAAATATTTAGGAATAAATTTATCCAAGGAGGTGAAAAATTGGTACACTGAAAGCTATAATGCACTGATGAAACAAATGAAAGAAAATATCAATAAATGGAAAGACTTCTTGCATTCACAGGTTGGAAGACTTAATATTGTTAACATTTACAACCCAGTACCTATGTCCATACTACCCAAAGCAATCTATGTATTCAATGCTATTCCATGAAAACTCCAATGGCATTTTATATAGGAATGGAGATTCCTAAAATTTATGTGGAACAGCAAAAGACCCAGAGTAGCCAAAGCAACCTTAACAAAAAACAAAGCTAGAGTCATCACCCTTACTGATTCTGAAATATGTTACAAAACTAACCATAGTTAAAGGATAAAGTAAAACTCTATGTACTCACAGATAGTGTGAACCTATATGTACAAAATATCAAAGAATCTATAAAAAACTCCACTAGAGCTAATAAGTGAGTTTAGCAAAGTTACAGGTACAAGATCAACACAAAAAATCAGGTGTGTTTTCTATTAAGAAAACAATTTCATTACATTAGCATAAAAAAACCCTAGGAATAAATTTAACCAATGAGGTAAAAGACTTGTATACTGAAAACTGTAGGACATTGCTGAAAGAAATTCAAGAAGACCTAAATAAATGGAATGACAGCCCATGTTCATGGATTGAAAACTTAATATTGTTGAGATGGCAATACTTCGCACTCCCATCTATAGGTTCAGTGCAATCTCTACTAAAATTTTAATAGCCCTTTTCCAGGAAAGGAAAAGTTGATCTTCAAATTCATATGGAGTAAGGGATTCCAAATAGCCAAATCAATCTTGAAAAAGAACAAAGTTGGAGAATTCATACTTCCTGACTTTAAAACTTACACCAAAGCTACAGTAACCAAGACAGTATGATACTGAAATAAACAGACATAGAGATCAGTGGAACAGAATAGAGGGTCCAGAAATAAATCCAAACATTTATGGCCAATTGACTTTCAAAAAAGATGTCAAGACCATTCAATGGGGTAAAGAATAGTCTCTTCAACAAATAGTATTGGGACATATATATATGCAAAAGAATGAAATTGGACCCCTACTTCACTCCACAAATCATCTCAAAAAGAGATATAGCCTAAATTTAAAAGCTAAAAACTTAAAACTCTTAGAAGAAACATAGGGGTAAATCTTTATGTCCTTGGATTTGGTAATGGATTCTTAGATGTGACAACAAAAAAGCACAAAAAACAACAAAAACGATAAATTGGACTCCATTGAAATTTAAAAACTCTTGTACAGCAAAGAAAAATATCAAGAAAGTGAAAGAAAAACCCTACAGAATGGGAGAAAATATTTGCAAGTAATATATCTGAAAGTATTGTAGAATCCAGATTATATAAAGAACAACTCGGTAACAAAAGACAACCAAAATTTTTTTATTAAGATATCATTGATATACAATCTTATGCTCAGGTTTCACATAAGCAACATGGTGGTTAATACATTGCCCCCCATTACGAAGTCGCCACCACATACCCCATTACAGTCCCCATCCATCAGCAAGAGACAACTAAATTTTTAAAAAGGCAAAGGACTTGAATAGACATTTTTCAGAGCAGATATACAAATGGCCATTAAGACATGAAAAGATGCTCAACATCTTTAGTTATTAGGAAAATGAAAATCAAAGCCGGAATGAAGTACTACTTCGTACCCAGTAGAACAGCAAACAACAAAACAAAAACAATCCACTTTCCCCTACCAGAAAATGGAAAATAAAAAGTGTTAGTGAGGGTGTGGAAAAACTGGAATCCTTGTCCATTGTTGCTGGGAATGTAAAATGGTACAACTGCTGTAGAAAACAGTTAGGTGGTTCCCCAAAAAGTTATAGGAAAAGAAATGGAGGCAGTGATGTGTGAGTAGCCTAGTTGAATGGTCCATGAAACTATAGGTCTCTGAATTATCCATGCTGAGCAATCACGTTAGATTATGAGAGGGGCTATGGCTGGCCATATGGTAAAGGAGGAATGAACACATTTTGTTCTAACTTCTTCTTATATTCCCTTTATTATTTATTAGAGTGTAACCGAAACAGTCTTATGAGTTTGTCCAAATGGAACAACCTTTCAGTAATTTAATAATTAGACAAACCGTTAGTGCATGTTATAGTTTAGTTTCCTTAAAATGATACTACTAGTTAAGTAAAAAAGTTAAAAACCTGGCATTGGTGGTTTCAGTTTTAAAAAAGAAAATCACACCAATCCTGGGGAAGAATACATCAGTGGATGGCTGTTGGGAAGGGCAACATTTGTACCATCCAAAGAGACATGGATTCTGAGGCAATTTGGGACATTTGGGTCTGATTCAAGATAAACTTTGAAAGTTAATTAACTTTTAAAAAGAATGAGAATTGCTATAGAATTTATTGAAAAGGCAACTTCAGCTGCACCAATTTAACTGTTAGAAATAGAAAAGACCAAAGTAAAACATGATTTATGAGTCTGAGCTAATGTTAGAACTCAACAAACCATCAGTGAATTTGGTCATTCTCATCCTGTTCTCTCCTAATTTGAGGGGTTCGGTTGCATCTTGGTGAAGCTGTTTAGCTCACTGTGGTGTCTCACATAACACAGGACCATAACCTCAATGAGCATCCTCCTCTGCTCCCAAATGAGTCAAGACAGCCAGGAAGGAGTCTCTCTCCTGCCAGTGTGACTCACAGTGCATGAGACTGAGCTGGTGCCCTGGGGCAAGGAGCCACTGCACACCCCCCTTACACGCGGACCCGATGTTAGCCAAAGCCGGTCAAACCACCAAATCCACATGTCAAATTAGGCTTCTGTCTTGCAGAGTTGCTAGGAAGTCATACAGAGGTCATTGGTCTATTCTTCCCAGCTATGTTTGTGAAGTTTTCACACAATGCTTATGTTGGCAGGAAGCAGCTCCTATAAATTCTAGTGATAACATGTGAGAAAGGGCCAAAGTAATGGCAGAATATATCCAGGAAAACAGTTTACCATTTATCATTAATTAATGTCAGAGAAAGTTTTCCACATTGCTTTTTTTGCTTAGGGGAGGTTCTCTTAGTTTTTTTTTGTAAGCACTTGTAAGCTGGTATTCTTCCTGTGTTAAAAGGAGGGATTCAAATAGGTGATTGTTAGTAATTCTTTTTGGAAGCACCATATTGATGTAAAATTTCTCCATAAAACTATGCTATCCATTAAGGTGTTAAAAAAAAAAAAAGAAGACAGGCAGATACCACTATAATGCCAGTATTCACCCTTGGTGCGCTCATTTACTATCAGTAGGCATTGATAGAGTTAATGAGGTATTTTATTTTTTCCATTTAAGTATTTATGGAGAAAAGGAAGTTGAACCTTTCTCATTCTTCCTTCCTTTTTCTTCTTTTTGCTATGGAAAAAAAGAAAAATCTAGAAAACACAGTCTTTATATCTGGCCATGTTATAAATGCTGGGTACCAACAATTTCAAAGAAAGTTTGTCTTTCCCAAGAGGTTCACTAATACCTGGTTATAAGAAAGTGGATAGTATTTAGACAGACCAATTACCTATATTAAACAAATCTGCATAATATATTAATTCAAAATTCTGACTGTAAAAATCTCACATCACTTATATAAGTAACATGAATTCACAATCTATGCAAATAATTTAAGTAGTATAGCTGTGCATCAACTGAAGAATAAAAATCTCCTTTCAAATGCCCCCCTTTTTTATGCATCCCTGCAGATGGCATTGGTAGCTATTTAGAGGACAGGCCTTCCCAACTTTTCCTCTATTTATTAATATTAATATATACATTAATATTATTAATATTAATATTACATGTACTAGCATTCAAATTAATTCGTTGGTTGATTGATTAGTATTATATACATTAGCATTTGAAACCAGTACACTGAACAGCTAAAATGCATTGGCTACGATTAGAAAACATTCCTATTTTTGCCTCCTGTTGTGTCTTTAAACAAGCCCAGTGGGAAGATTCTTTCTCTGCCAGTGGATTGAACTGGATATGTCTACTGACTCTTCTGCTTATTCCTAGTTAATTCTTAAGTTTTAAACTACTAAATTAGACATTAGAGTGCTAAGTGCTGTATATTGATCAGCACTTCAATCTCCTTTCAAAGACAAGCCATCCCTTCTTCCCCTGGCTGGGTGTGCTGCAAGTGGGCCATCTGCTGCCAAAGAAAGGGGTTCCCTTTCCTCCCCTTTTTCTAACTTGTCTCTTTTCCATTCTCTAGCAGTGATATTTGACCTCCCTGTAATTCAAACTAAAGGGGAAGAGAGAAAGAGAGATGGGAGTAGGAGGCAGGTAGGAGGGTTTTTACTCTAAAGTAATTTTATAAGATGATTCCATGGTCTCCGAGCCTGGGTGCTTTGATTATTTTAATCATAAACACATAACAATATTTACCATTGTAACTATTCTTAAGTGTATCATTCAGTAGTATTAGCTACATTCACATTGTTGTGAAACTGATCTCCAGGACTTTTTGCTATTGCAAAACTGAAATTTTATAATTATGGAACAACAGCTCCCCATTTGCCCCTCCCCACAACTCCTGGCAACCCCCTTTGTACTTTCTGTTTGTTAGATACCTCATATAAGTGAAATCTACACTAGTGGTCTTTTTGTGATTGACTTACTTCACTTGGCATAATGTCCATAAGGTTCATCTGTGTTGCAAGTGACAGGATTTCCTTGTTTTTGAAATCTGAATAATATTCCGTTGTATGTGTATGCCACATCTTAAAACCCCATTCATTCTTCAACAGACATTTGGGTTGTCTCCACCTCTTGGCTATTGTAAATAATACTTCAGTGAACATGGGTATGCAAAATGTCTTCAATCCTGCTTTCAATTCTTTTGGACAAATACTCAGAAGTAGGATTGCTGGGTTATATGATAATTCTATTTTTACTTTTTTGAGAAACCTCTGTACTATTTTCCATAGTGCTATACCATTTTATATTCTCACTAACCTTGAGAAGGTTCTAGTTTCTCCACATCCTCACTTGTTGTGTGCTGGGAATTTGTGTGTATGTGTGTATGTGTGTGTGTGTGTCTGTGTGATGTTTTGTTACATTTCTCTAATAATTAGTGATGTTGAATGTGTTTTCATATGCTTGTTGGCTATTTGTATACCTCCTTTGGAGAAATGCCTAAATCCTTTAGAAATTTTAAAATGAGAGATTTTTGCTACTGTTGAGTTGTAGGAACTCTTGGTACGTTGTGGATATTAACCCTTTATCCTATCTTGAATACATTTGAGTTAATTTTTGTCTATGGTGTAAGGTAAAGATCCAAGTTCATTCTTTTGCATGTAGATGCTGCTTTAATTACTGTAGATTTTTAATATGTTTGAAATCAAGAGAAGTGTGAGTCTTCCAACTTTGTTCTTTTTTAGGATTTAGTTGGGATCCCTTGAGATTCCATATAAATTTTAGTTTTTTTTTTCTATTTCTATAATAATGTCATTGGGATTTTCATAGGGATTAAATTGAAGCTATCTGTAGTTTGGTTTAAGTAGTATGGGCATTTTAACAGTATGAATTCTTCCAGTCCACGAACATGTGATGTCTTTCCATTTGTTTGTGTCTTCTTTAATTTCTTTGAGCAGTGTTTTGTAGTTTTCAGTTACAAGTCTTCTTCCATCTTGGTTAAGTCTATTCCTAAGTATTTTGTTCTTTTTAATGTTATTGTAAGTGGGATTGTTTTCTTAATTTCCCTTTCAGATTATTCATTGTTATTGTATAGAAATGTAACTGATTTTTGGGTGTAGTCTTTGTATCCTAAAACTTTACTGAATTCATGTATTAGTTTTAGAAGGCTTTTTGTGGAATCTTTAGTTTTCTATGTGTGAGATCATGTCATCTGCAAACAGATAATCTTACTTCTTCCTTTCCAATTTGGGTGTCTTTTTTTCTTGACCACTGTCTCTTGCTAGGACTTCCAGTACTATTTTAAACAGAAGTGATGAGAATGGACATCTTTGCCTTGTTCCTGATATTAGAATAAAAGCTTTCAGTTTGTCTCCATTGAACGTTAATGTTAGTTGTGGGGTTTTCATATATAGCGTTAATTATGTGAGGTAGTTTTCTTCTGTTACTAGTTGGTTTAATGTTTTTATCATGAAAGGGTGTTGCATTTTGTTAAATGTTTTTCCTACATCAGTTGAGGTGATCATATGGCTTTTGTCTTTCATTCTGTAACTGTGGTGTGTTAAATTGTTTTTCATGTGTTGAACCATTCTTGCATTGGAGGAATGAATCCCATTTTGTTGTGGAATGCTTTTAAAGTGCTGTTTAATTCAGTTAGCTAGTATTTTGTTGAAGACTTTTATATCAGTATTAATCTGGGATATTTGTAGTTTATTTTTCTTATAGTACTATTGCCTGGCTTTAGTATCAGGGTCATGCTGGCCTCATATACTGAGTTTGGAAATGTTCCTTCTTCTTCAGTTTTTTGGAAGAGTTTGAGGAATGTTGGTGTTCACTTCTTTAAATGTTGATAGTATTCTCCAGAGAAACCATCTGGTCCTGGGATTTACTCTGTTGGGAGGATTTTGATTACTGATTTAATCTCCTTGTTGATGAAAGGTATATACAGATTTCTTATTTTTTCATTACTCAGTCTTGTTAGGCTATATATTTCTAGTAATCAATCCATTTTTTTCTCTATTAGGAGTTTTATTTATTTATTTTTGTTAGAGTATTTAGCTATTTCACTTTATTTTTTTATTGAGATACATACAATAAGCACAAATCTTACTGTATAACTCAATGAATTTGATATGTATATACACTCATGTACCCATCATCCAGATCAGGATATCAAACATTTATTTATCCATTTATTTCAGATTATTCAATTTGCTGGTGTGCAGTTGTTTATAGTAGTCTCTTGTAATCCTTTTTATTTATGTTATAAAGTCACTTCCTTCATTTCTGATTATATTGATGTGGTGCTTCTCTTTTTTTCTTGGTTAGTCTAGCTAAGGATTTGCCAATTTTGTTGATTTTTCAAGAAAACCAACTCTACTTTTTATTTTTTTTATTCTCTATTCTATTTATTTCTGCTCTAATATTTATTACTTCCTTCCTTCTACTAACTTTGAATTTAGTTATTTTCTAGTTCCTCAAGGTGGGAAGTTAAGTTGCTGATTTGAGAATTTTTTTAATGTAAATATTTAGTGACATAAACTTCCTTCTTAATATTTCTTTCACTGTGTTCTGTAAGTTTTGGTATGCCGTTGTATGTTTTTTTTTTCACTTTCATTTGTCTCCACATATGGTGATTTATTTTTTGACCCATTGGTTGTTTAAATGTGTGTTATTTAATTTCTACATATTCATGAATTTTCCAGTTTTTCTTTGCTATTGATTTCTAATTTTATCCCACTATGGCCAGAAAAGATACTTGGTATGATTTCAGTTCTCTTAAATTTGTTAAGACTTGTTTTTTGGCATAACTTGTGGTCTATCCCGGAGAATATTCCATGTGCATTGGAGAAGAATGTGTCTTCTACTATTATTGGTTGGACTGTTCTGTACATGCCTGTTAGGCATTTAGTGTTCAAGTCCTCTGCTTCCTTATTTGATTTTCTGCCTGGTTGTTTTATCCATGATTAAAAGTGGGCTATTGAAATCTCCTGCTATTACTGTGTTGCTCTCTACTTTTCTTTTCAATTCTGTTGATGTTTCCTTCATATATTTGGAAACTCTTGTTAGGTGCATATATATTTATAATTTTTATATATTTCTGGTGAACTGACCCTATATCATTATAAAATATTTTTCTTTGTCTATTGTGACAGTTTTTGACTTAAAACCTATTTTATCTGTTGTAGTTTTTATTATTTCTGCTCTGTTTACTATTTGCATAGTATATTTTTTTTCTTCCATCATTTTGCTTTTGGCCTATGTATATCCTTAGATTTAAAGTGAGTCTCTTTAAATGTAGACAGCATATAGATGGCTCTTGTGTGTTTTAAATCCATTTAGTCACTTGATATATTTTAATTGGGGGGCAAATCTATTTAAATTTAAGTAATTACTGATAGGATAGACTTACTTATTGTCATTTGTTAATGGTTTTCCTATGTTTCATAGCTATTTTGTCCCTCTTTTCCTCTCTTGTTACCTTTCATTATTTTTCATAGATTTTTTTTTTTTGTGGCTACATGCTTCCTTTTTTGATTCTTTTTAAGTATCTTCTATAGTATTTTATTTTTGCTTACCATGGAGATTACATAAAATATTTTTAAATTATAATAATCTATTTTAAACTGATAACCTAAATCACTCTACTCCTTTACAACTCTGCCTAACCAACTTTGTTACTGATTTCACAAATTAAATCTTTTTATGTTGTGTATCCATTAGCATTGATAATTAGTCATTTTTAATGTTTTTGTCATTGAAATTCTATGCTAGAATTTAGTGATTTATGTGCTAATATTACAATACTTGAGTATTCTGTATTTGTCCATGTATTTACCTTGACCAGAGAACTTTTATATTTTTGTATGTTTTCATGCTGCTGCCTAGTGCTTTTTCATTTCAAATTAAAGAAGTGCCTTTAGTATTTCCTGTAGAGCAGTTCTTATGGCAATGAACCTCCTTAGCTTTTGTTTATCTGGGAAAGTCTTAATTTCTTCGAAGGACAGTTTTGTTGCATATAGTATTCCTATTTGGCAGTTTTCTTCTTTCATCACTTTAACTATATCATCCCACTCCCTTCTGGCCTGCAAGGTTTCTGCCTAGAAGTCCACTGATAATCTCATTGGGGCTTCCTTATATGTGATGAGTCACTTTTTTCCTGCTGCTTTCATTTGGGACTTTAGACAATTTGATTATAATGTGGCTTAGCACAAGCCTTTTTGGATTTATCCTAATTGGAGTTTTTATTTTATGACCTTGTATATCAATTTCCTTTCTCAACTTTGGGAAGTTTTTGGTCATTATTTCTTTAAATAGACTCTCGCTCATTCTCTCTCTCTCTCTCTCTGTCTCTCTCTCTCTCTTTCTCTGTGCCCCCCAACTCCCTACTCTTTCTGTGATTCCCATAATGCATATATTGTTTCATTTGATTGTGTCCCATAAGTTCCCTCAGGCTCACTTCATATTTTTTTCTTTTATTCTTCTGACTCATAATTTTGACATATAAATCTTTTTATGTGTGTGTGTTTTAATTCTGTCTTCTGCTTGATCAAATCTGTTGTTAATCCCACTAGTGAATTTTTTAATTCTTTTATGGTATACTTCAGCTCCAGAATTCCTCTGGTTCTTTTTTAAAAATAGGTTCTATCTCTTTGTTAATATTCTCATTTTGTTCATGCATCATTTTTCTGACTTCAGTTAGCTATCTGTGTTTTCTTTTAGACTACCAAGCTCTCTCTGATGGTTATTTTGAAGTCTTTGTCAGGTAATTCAAGTATCCCCATTTCTTTAGGGTTGGTTTCTGGAAATTTATTTCATTCCTTTTATCTGGCCATGTTTCCCTGTTTTTCTTTGTATGCCTCTCATGATTTTTCTTGAACTTTGGGTATTTGAGAAAACAGCCACCTCTCCCAGTCTTTGAGGACTGCCTTTGTACAAGAGAAGATCTTCAGCAATCAGCCTGACTAGAGATTCTGGGTTGTACCAAATCTTTTATGAGTATGTGTCTTCTCTAGGCTTGTGCATGTAATTTATGTGTTAAAGAGATTTTTCCTTGTTACTTTTTCAGGAGCTTGTAATATCTTATTTTTTCTGGTGTCTGTCTGTGGCAATGCAGTCCCTCTGGTGCTGCAACAAGCTACCATGCAAGCCTGTGTTCTCAGTGGCCACAAGGCATCCCAATTGTATGGGTTCCTGTCAGAGGTAGTTAGGTTAGATGAAAATTAGTCCTTGGGGCAGCCTTCTGAAAGGCCATAGAGTTGGATGGACATACCACTTTTCTCTTTCTCTCCCTAGGTAGAAGCCATGAGCTGGGAGTTTCCTCCCAATTGTGCCATGCTATGCCACAAAGGGGAAAGGTGTATGGTGGGTCAATGCAACAAACTTCTTACCTGCTTCCATGTGGCTCTTGGCTTTGTCATTACCTAGGTGCTGCAACCTCTTAACTGGTTTCTGGAGTTCTTACAAAAACAATTTAGTTTACATATTATGATTGAGTTGTCTCTGTGGGAGTATAAGAGTCGGGGGCTTCCTATTCCAGCATCATGCTGGTGTCACTCCTGGGCCTGGGTGTTTTTTATACAGTGTTAATTCACTGCCACTTTTACTTATCCTATTTCAAATGCTATATATGGTTAATAAGTCTTTGGAATGTACATCTATTATATTTCCAGATTTAACATCCTATTTATACATATAGAATTGCAATTCCCGTAAGGCTAGTAATGCAGTCTCATCTTTGGGGTGATACATTACTCAGTCTCTGATATTTTAGTGGTACACTCCATTCTGGCTTTTTTCTGGGGTCCTATTTCAAAGTCAACCACATGAGTAGGATTTTTAAAGACTACAGGCTAGCTTTCTCCTGTGGGATCCAGTCCACAGGAAATACTCTTGCATCTTTTGTCCCAGTTTAAGTGTAGCTAGCTCCCAAGGGAGCCCAATTTCTCTTTGTTCTGTCACCTGAGGCTAATAGCCACAGACTCACTGTTAAAGCACTGAAGCTTTTGTCAGACAGTAGTTTTCTGTGACACCCACACCCACAACTCTGGAGGACTTACATCAAGCCTCTAAGTGGTCTTACTGTATTTCCTCTTGAGAAAGGTTAATATCCCCTTATACACCCCAAACCCTACCTCTTAGGGGTTTGTTCTAAGACATCTTCCTCACACGATCCTCTCTCAGCTTCAACCAGTTTTACTTACCCTATTTCAAATTATGTATATATGGTTAGTAAGATTTTAAAAATATACATCTATTAAATCTTTAAATGCTATTTACACATATAGAATTGCATTTATAGGCATATATAAATCTTGTTATGTGTGTGTGTGTTTCTGTGTGTTTTATAAAAATGGGATCATACCATGTATGATGGGCAGAATAATGGCTTTACAAGCATGTCCACATCCTAATGCTCAGTTTGTGAATATGTGACCTTATCTGGGAGAAGACACTTTACAGATGTGATTAAGGTAAGGATCTCAAGATGGGAAAATTATCCTCGATCATCTGGGTGTGCCCAGTATCATCATGAGAGTCCTTATAAATGAAAGCGAAAAGCAAAAGAGTCTGAGATACAGATGTGATGATAGAAGAAGAGACTGAAATGATCTGATTGCTGACTGGGGTCACAGGTTGAGGGATGTGGGCAGCCTCCAAATAGAACCCCCAATCAGGTAGTTGAGTTCTGTTATTTAAATATACTATGCCCTTTCTAGTTTTTTGTTCACTAAATCTATCATTTTATGATAAATGCATATAAACATCCCTCACAATAATTGTGGATGAATACTCTTTACCTATAACTCTACATTTGCCTTATATATTTTTTACTGTGATAAAATACATAAAGAATTTACATATACAAGTATATATGATATACCTCTTACCACTTTCACAATTTCTAAACATACAATTCAGTGGCATTAATTATATTCACAGTGTTTTACAACCATCACCACTATTTCTAAAACTTTTTCATTAATCCAAACAGAAACTCTGAAACCATTAAGCAGTAACTCCCCATTCCTCCTCCCCTGTCCCTGGTAATCACTAATCTACTGTCTGTCTCTGTTAATTTGCCCACTCTACATACTTCCTTCTAACACTTTTACATTGTAAGTGGAATCATGTAATATTTGTCCTTTAGTGTCTGGCTTATTTTACTTAGCATGCCTTCAGGTTTCCTCCGTATTGTCAGCAGGTATCAGAACTTCATTCCTTTTTGTGGCTAAATAATATGCTGTGGTATGTATATGCACATTTTGGTTAGCCATTCATTTGTTGATGGATACTTGGATTGTTTCCATTTTTTCTCCATTATGAACATTGATATACAGATATCTGTCTGAGCCCCTGCCTTCACTTCTTTTTGGTATGTACCTTAAGTGGAATGACATTGCTGGGTCATATAATAATTCTATGTTTAGCTTTTTAAAAAAAATTGTGATATAATACACATGACATAAAATTTACCACGTTAGCCCTTTTAAAATGTACAATTCATGGCCATTAAGTACATTTACATTTTAGGCTTCCAACATCACCATCTATCCACCGATCACTCCATCTTACAAAACTCAATTTTAAAACTTCGTATCCATTAACAATATTTCCCTATTCTCCCCTCGTCTCCAGTCCCTGGCAAACCACCATTCTACTTCCTGAATTTAACTACTCTAGGTACTTCACCTAAGTGGAAGGATACAGTATTTGTCCTTTGTGACTGGCTTATTTCACTGAGCATAATGTTTTTGAGATCCATTCACATTTTAGCCTGCTTCAATATTTTATTTATTTTTATAATTATATAATATTTCATTGTAAATATATATATAAAACACCTCTTTATCCATTCACCCTTTGATGGATGGATACTGGGTTGTTTCCACCTTTTGACTATTGCAAATAATACTGCTGTGAACACAGATGTTCAATCTGTGTTTAGCTTTTTGAGGAACTGCTTAACTTTTTTTTTTGTATCATTAATCTACAATTACATGTGCAACATTATGGTTACTAAACTCCCCACTTCATCAGGTCCCCCCCACTTACCCCCTTACAGTCACTGTCCATCAGCATAGTAAGATGCTATAGAATCACTACTTGTCTTCTCTGAGTTGTCAGCCCTCCCTGCACCCCCCCAACATTATGTGTGCTAATCATAATGCCCCCTTTTCCCCCTTGTCCCTCCCTTCCCACCCATCCTCCCCAGTCCCTTTCCCTTTGGTTACTGTTAGTCCATTCTTGGGTTCTGTAAGTCTGTGGCTGTTTTGTTCTTTCAGTTTTTTTTT
>JAQQAC010012171.1:3864262-4057901 GCA_029783875.1 Phataginus tricuspis | reverse complement strand
TTTTTTTTTTTTTTTTGCTCTTATGCTCCACATATGAGTGAAATCATTTGATACTTGTCTTTTTCCACTTGGCTTATTTCTCTGAGCATAATACCCTCTAGCTCCATCCATGTTGTTGCAAATGGTAGGATTTGTTTTCTTCTTATGGCTGAATAGTATTCCATTGTGTATATGTACCACATCTTCTTTATCCATTCTCAATGGTGTGTAATATTCCATTGCATGACTATACTAAATTTATTTATCCATCCTATTATTGTTGGGCATTTACAATTTGCCATTACAAATAAGACTGTAATAGAGATCCGTGCACACATCTCCTGGAGCACATATGCAGGAATTCCTATAAGGCATATAATACTAGATTATAGGGCAATCTTTCAGTCAATGCCAAGTGATTCCAAAGTGATGGCTGCTATGTAAACCCTCACCAGTTGTGGACAATGGTTCAAGTTGCTTTACATTCCAATGTACACTTGATACTGGACAACTTTAAAATTTTTGCCAATCTGGTAGAGGACGAATAGTATCTCACTGTGGTCTTAATGTGCATTTCAGTGATAACTAATATCACTTCCTCTTCTGTGAGATTTCTATTCATTTTTCTTGGCCATTATTCTACCTGATAGTTTGTTGTAGCTCATCTGTACATGTTGTTTATACATGTTGCACATTAATTCTTTACTGCATATATTTTGAAATTTTCTTAAAATGTGTTGCTTGTCTTTTGTTCTCTTTATGATGGTTAATTTTTTTGTTGTTACTCATCTTAATGTGGTCAAGTTTGTGAATTCTTTCCTTTATGATTTATGTTTTTTGTTCCTTGTTTAGGAAAGCTCATACTCTGTTTTGTTATAAATTCCTCCTACTTTGTTTTCCTGTATGAGCGACCTGATTCTTGCCCCTTCGCACTTACATATAAATTCTAAATTCAGCTTTCCAATTCTATTTCAAAATCTTTTTTGGATTTTGGCTGAATTATAATGAATGTATAGATCAGTTAGGGGAGAGCAACATTGTTATGATATTTAACTGCCCATTCCATGAGCATGGTTTTAGTCTATCTTTATTTTGTGTTAAGTTGAATTAATTTTTTTATTAAGTTATTTATTATTTACTTATTCTTCTAAAACGTTGCCAGGTTTAATTCAATGTCAAGCCTTATTTTAAATTGGCTGAATTTTTTTCTATTTTAAGCATGACATTCCCCTCCAAATAGTTCAGTATGCAGCTACTAAAAATAAGGGAATTTTCTACATGGCCAAAATATATTTGTACACCTAAAAGATTTATGGACAATTCCATAATATCATCTAATACACAGTTCATATTAAAATTACCACCAATTATCCAAAAATGATTTTTGTTATTTTCTCATGGTGACAATTACCTTGATAATTCATCTGTATTTTGTGTAAACTGAGGGTTAGATCTAGAAGCTTGATAAGTTTCAGAGTAAGCATTTTTGGCAAGAACACTATTTAACAGGTGGAGTTGTTTTCATCATACCTGAGGGCCAATTATGTCAAAGTGTTCCGCTATTAGTGATGCTAAGTTTGACCACTTGTTAAGGTATTTATTTGCAGGCCTCTCAGTTTTAAGATACATTTTTCTAATTTTAATTAGCAACCTGTGGAATAATAGTTGACATATTCTGATCCCTAATAACTTGTCTCCTAATTGTTTTTGAAGCTTCTGATGGAACTTAATATGAACCATTGATTGTCTTAGGTTTGCAGAATGACAATTTTCAAACTTTACTATTTCTTTTACATTTGTTAGGTGCTATTTTTGTAAAGGAATTTCCATTCTCTCTTTCCACTCTTCTTTTTATTCCTTTAGATTATTACTATGGACTATTGAAATTTTTTAAGGTTATTCAGTATGTTATGACACTAACGGTCATTCTTTCTGATACTTAAATTGAACCAGGTGTGACCAATGGGGCCCATCGATCTCATCACTGTCTTTTCTGACATGATTCCACTATTCACTGACTCCTTTCTTTTTTTCACAACACGTTGTCCCAGGCTCACTTTCTTTCCTCCAGCTCCAGAAGCAGGCATTGATACGTTAAGGCTCAACTCTGCCATTTTGTTTTCCATTTTTCTGGATTATTTTCCTGACTACCTATGAATTACATGAGCATTTTTAAGAATTCTGTTTTGATTCGTCTCTAGTGCTTTGGTGTATATCTCTTTGTATAATTTTATAGTGGTTGTTCCTGGTTTTATTTTATATCTATATATAAATTATCACAATCTACTGGTGTCATCATTTTATACTTTGAATGAACTGTAAAAGTTGCCTCTTTTACATACCTTTGCTGTTACCATTTATAATAATATAATTGCCTTAAATATTTCCTCCATATACTTCTAAAACCATATTCATTTTAGAATGTTTGATTCTACTATCAAAAATCATTAGAAAACTCAGAAGAAGGAAAGTCTATTGCATTTGCCCTTATTTTTTGCTTCCTGTGCTCTTTCTTACTTCCTGATATTCCAAAGTCGTTCTTCCTTTTGTGATTTCCTTTCTGTTTTGATATGAGCCATGCTTTGAGGATAAATATGCTGACAACAGATTCTCTTAGTTTTCCTTTATATGAGAATGTTTTAATGTCACCTTCATTCTTGAAGGGGATATTGTCACTGGATATAGGATTCTGGGTTAAGAGTTATTTCTGGCATTTTTCTCACTGCTTCCAGGATTTTTAATTTATTTTTAGTTTTTAGAAGTTTGGCTACAGGGTATCTTGGTGTGGATTTCTTTGGTTCATCCTCTCTAGGATTCACTTAGCTCTTGAACCTCTAGCAATATGTATTTTGTCAAATTTGAGGAGTGTTCAGCCATGATTTCTTTGAATACTTTTCTGGTTCTGCCTATTTCTCCTCATTTTCCAGGCCTCTATTTTATAGCAGTGTAAGAATTGATTATAGCCCCACAGCGTTATGGTATTCTGTCCAATTATTTTTTTTAGTCTCTTTTTTCCTCTGTGTTGTTCAGAATGGATAACTGTTGAGCCCATCCATCAAGTTATTGTATTTTCTGTTCTAAAATTTCCATGTTGTTCTCCTTTTTGTTT
Source organism: Phataginus tricuspis (assembly GCA_029783875.1). Taxonomy (NCBI): domain Eukaryota; kingdom Metazoa; phylum Chordata; class Mammalia; order Pholidota; family Manidae; genus Phataginus; species Phataginus tricuspis. Next base: position 4,054,813 of record JAQQAC010012171.1, on the reverse strand, counting down.
TCTATTTCTTTGCCAAGAGAATTTCTATCAAATAACCCTAACATGCCTGTCATCTTGGTATTGGCATCTGGTCCTTTTCTTTTTCATTCAGTTTGAAATTTTCCTGGTTCTTAGAACTTTTTTTTTAAATCAGGACCTGGTATTATATTCTGAGAGTTTGGGGTATGATATTCTGAGAGCAGGTCTTACTTAAATCTTCCGTTTCAGCTGGCTAACTCCGACCCTGCTTTGGTAGGAAGGAGGAGGGCAGAATTCCAGGCTCCTCACTCACTCTTCCTGGACAGCTGAAGAAGTGACTCCTTGTTTCTGCCGGGTGGGAGTGGGGTCAGGGCTCCTCACCAGGCCTCCACTGGTACCTCTGGCTGGGAGAGGTAGGCGGCCTCATTTTTGTTACTGTATAGCTTTCATTGATATCACATGAGTGGTAGAGGGTTGCCTCTTTTCTGCTGGGTGATGAGCTCTGACGGTCCCTGGGCCTTCTCGGACACTAGTCCAGTATGTAGTAGGAGGGGTGCTTTGTTATTACTGGGTGGGAGGTGGAATTCCGAAAGCGACTGAGTATCGCAAAAGGTAAAATCAAAGAGGTGAAGTCCTAAGCCACAAAAGGCCCTGTAATTCCTGTGAAGAAGTTTTAATACTGAGCATGTATTCTTAAAATTTTATTTTTTTACTTTAGTCATTTATATCTTCTCCCTTAGGTGCCCTTTGAGCTACACCACTTATTTTTACTCATTTTTAAATAATGCATTTTCGCAGGTGAGGTGATTCTTCCTGGGTTCTCATTTTCCATTTTGATGCTGATAGGAATTCTCTTAGCTCTCCAGCATAGCCTGGACAAGGAGGAATGACATGGACCACCGATGCTGCCGTCAGGGCTCTCTGCCTGCAGCCACCCATTTCTGTGTGGTGAAGTCACCTTGCCAGATCTCAGTCCTGTGTGCACAGATCTCTTTGCTAGTGTAGAACAACTCAGTCTTTAGGGGAAGAATATCCGCAGTCCATCACCAATGATGGTGCCTATTTTGGTGTAACACACGTTTACTCAGTCTCCTGCTTAATTTACCAAGAAGCTCTCAGTATTTTAGCAAAATACCCTAATCACCCAGGATAACCATATCTATAAGTCTTTGCTGTCATGTCCATGCCTGCTTAGTGAATGCATGCTCCCAGGGCTCTAACGTCAACAAGGCTCTTCCCAGGGCATCAGCGAGGAACACTTGGGACCCTTCCCTAGAGCTGCTGCCACCACTGCTTGCTACATGAGAAAGCCTCGTCTGTACCTGACCTCACTCCCCAGCTGAATTTCCCCTGAATTTCCCCACTCACCATGGCTAGGGCAGTTGGACTGGAAAACTCCCTCAGTCTTCCAAACCCTGCTTCCAACCTTTGCCCTTCAAAACTACAGGACATCTTTGGAATCCAAAAACATTTCTGTTCATTTTTTCAAGTTCCAATCTTTTCTGATTGGCACTTTGTATATGATGAATATTCTTGAAGTTTCTAGATCTAGGATAGCTGATAGCAAATGCCTATTCCCTGGGACTGGAATCTCTCTCAACTTCTTGTACTAATAAGGCAGGTTATTCTCTCTCTCTTACACACACACACACACCTTCTTCAGTACTTTTAGAAGAATGCCATTGGAGGGAAGGGAGGAAGTCAAACATGCCTGGAGCAACCACCTTTCCCACTGATCATCATGTGCTAGGTTTTTTATGATTCTGTATTCCATTTTGCTTTAATCTCCAAGTTTTTGACAGTGCTCAAGCTTTCAAATATTCATCTATCACAATGTCACCAGCCTCTCAATTACTTCTCCCAAATCCATTTCTTTTGTCAAACAAGATGAGTAGTACATCAGTTCTTACAGCCTCACCCAAGAATATTTGTTAGTGGGGGGTGATATCTACTCATCTCTCTGCCTGAAGTTTAACATAAATGCTTTTATGTTTCTTGAGCTTCCGCTTTTCAGGAGTTTTGAAGCAGTTTTTCAACCCTAAAACATGCAGAGCAGAATCATCAGCTGTTACAGTGAGAGTGGTAGCCTTCAATTTTTAGATAAGGAACTCTCCTTTCTTTTCCCTTTGATTCCTGTGTCAATATATGAACAAATATTTGGTAGTCTTTGCCCTATACTCTATGAGTCATATTAAAATCACTCCTAAAGTTAAAATATTTGCAGTGCCCATCTAACTATTAGCATGTTTATTTCAAAACTGTGAAGAAGTTCTCACAGGTGGGACAAATGATTCTATAGGAATTGCTACTTTATTACCACATAGTCTACCTCACATAAAGAAACCTATAGTATTCAAATTAATTCAAACAACACCTTATCTTGCTGCATACAGCATATGTGTATGTGGGTAGATGGGTACATGTGTTAGTATACATTCGTGTGTGTTTATGATACATTTGAACACCTTTTTTATAAAGGTATAGCCCACCACTACAGCAATACACATGTACAAATGTACACAAATGATTGAATGTGTTCCACATTAGCCTGGTCCTAAGGACTGTGTAGCTATATACAAGAATGAGGGGATTTCTTTGACCCAGGAGTTACAAAATCTATTTTATGTTTTTATATCTTGCAAACCATGAGAGAGCAAAATTCAGACTTTGTAGCAAAGTGAAGCTGCAGACCAGAGTAAACAAGTCCCCAGATGTATTGAACCATCAATATATCAACTTCACCAGCAACATGCAGTTTGCTATTTTAAGGAAGACATATTATGATTTTTCTCATCTATGTAAGAATTATTTCTCATTTTCCCTTCACATTTAGTACAGTAATTTCCATTCTCTCACGTAAAGTGATAACATTGTTTCTTTTTGTAAAGTCACATTTATTCATGAAAATATTGCCTATCACTTTCTTCAAAAGTTAGTGGACAGACAGAGCTATTAACTGAATTAGCAGTCAACCTATCTTTGGCTAACTGGACTTCCTTTCATGTAGGTAATCCTCTGCATTTCTCCCTTTTCCCTTGTGTGCTTTTATTATTTGTTCTGTACAAAAAAGGTGTTCTATGAAATAAAAGGAAAATTAACCTGTCTCTTATGTGAAGGGAGAAGATGTTTTTTTTCTGAGCATGTATCATCACTCTTATCCCACTATGTCATTTAAGAGTCTTTAAATCAGAGCAGGGTTTCCATTTTACCAGTGGAGAAGCCCATTTTACCACTTGGAAAAGCAAAGAGGCTTTCCTGTATTCACAGAGTATATGGTGGGCCAGAATCTAAACCCAGCTAATTTAATAAGACAGCTAAATTCATAACTAAGTGGAGATGAAAAGTTTGAGAATTTATGGTGTACTGAAAAAATAAGTCTGCCATAAACTATGCAAGAAAGAAAAAGTTTACAGATGCTTATTTTAACTCCTGGAGAATCTACACTGCCTTTGTATTGGTGTTGGGTTGGTTAAGGCAACATCAGTGAAGTTCCAGACAGTGGGTTGAATTCTACAAGGGCAATGAATAAGTTTAACTTCAGCAAACAAATAATGAATCAATACAGTTTCCCACAAAAACAAAATAAATATCATTGTCTCTAGGTCTTTTGTTATGCAAAAGCAAACCACAGGAAAATTTTTTGGAAAAGCGAGCTCGATTTTTTAAATGTCAGAATACAGAATAATGGGACTTAACATACCCTCCAGCTTCTCTCAATAGTTGGCTCACTGCTTTGAATTTTCCAGGCCCTCGTATCAACTGTCTTCCTATTCTTTCAAATTTTTCCTTTCAACTATTTTGAAATTTAGTGGTCTCTTGTGTTGGCTATAATTTTAATCAATGTTAAATCATACTCTGGTATTATATTTTTCTAATACCACCCTAAGCAGGCTTTCATTAAAAATAGTTACTGACTTGTTTATATTGTTTGCCCTTCAAAGACAATATATAGACATCTACCAGAATCTGTCAGGAAGTGTTTTGAGGCAGACAGTTTACCAAGTAGTTAAAGAGAAGATATCAAACTTGGTAGGGCAACAAATACCTTTCCAGAGAAGCTTTACAATAGAAGAAAATAATGCTATGGCCTATCATAGAGTGCTTTATGGTGTGCTCTTGGCTTTCACAGAGGTTCTGACTCATACTCAGCTTCTGAGATAAGTTTCTCATATCTAAGTTATACTAGCAACTTACTCAGGTAAATTATACAGGTAAGTTCCAAGTAACCTACTACCCCAGGGATAAAACTATCCTTGTAGGATTAGAGTGAAGTAATCCATGGAAAGCATAAGCATGTCTGCTCCATTATAAGTCACTGTAACTCCAGGGAAAAATATATTCCTACCCCAGGGCAAAAAAACCTTTAAAGCCAAAATCAGTCAAAGGGAGAAATGAAGTGGGAGAAACCCATTTATTGTCTACAGGCAGTCATCTACTTCTGCTCTCCTGTGTCTATTGTGGCCCGGCTGCAAAAGGACCCCACCAAACCTCTCCAGTCCAGATTGGAAACTTACAAATATGTATTTTACAGAAGTAGAGGGTCTAGTATGATGAACCCATCTCCAGCTTTAACAACCATCAGCTCATGGCCAGTCCTTTCTAATGTAGTCCCCTAAGCCATTCTTCTTCCCTCTCCATCACATACTTCATTATGAAGAAATTACAGACTCTTATCACCAAATAAAATTCTAAGTCAACTTTGACCATATTAAATAAGGTAAGATATCAACAACGTAAATCCATTTTAAAGACTAAGAACCTGACATGATGTAAAGAGCAAAGATGTGAAGTCTCATATTGTGGACTTTAATCTTGTAAAACAAAAAAAGAATAAAATAATGTCAACTCTATGGTAAAGCTAACCATGTCAAACGTATCTCATTAAGCTCTCAATGTATGATTGGAGAAATAAAAATTGCTGAAAATTTTTCAATATTAAGATATTTTGAATAAATATTAGTTAATAGCACTACTCATTCACTTAAAGAGTAACAGACTAAATAAATGTTTCTGGTTATTCTGGGTCTGTTATTTGATAAGGAATATCTGATAAGGCACTAATTCATGTTTCTCAGAAAGATAAATGAATTGACACTGAAACTAGCCATGCCTTTAAAAAAAAATATAGGTATTTGGGTTATAGTGATAAGAAAGAATGGGTAAGGCAAAGAGGAAGAAATGTCTGCTTGCATTAGTTCTGTATGGCGTTTACCTGAACTAAAGGTGTGCCAAAGTACTGCAGAATATTCATCGTCTTCAGATGCTGGCAGAATCACAAACTGCCCCGGAACAATGTGCAAAACGTTTTCTTCCTATGATAATTTGTATTGATTATCTATTACTGTGTGACAAATGACGCCGAAAGTTAGAGGCTTAAGAGAGAATACACCCACTATCTCACAGACTCTGTTTATCAGGGATCTGGGCCTGGATTATCTGGGTCCTGCATGTCAGGGTTTTTCACAAGGCTACAATCAAGGCGTTGGCTACAAACATCTCCGGGTTCATCTGGAGCAGGGCCTGCCATCCAGGCTTTCTCAGTGGTTTCCTGCAGGACTCATTTCCTCGCTGACCATTGTACTCAATGCCTTAGTTCCCCTCTGGCTGTTGACCAGAGGTTACCTCCATTTCCTTATCATGTGAGCTTCTCAGACATGTAGTTAAAGCCATCAAGATAGTCTGCTAACAAGACCGAAGTCACAGTATTTTGTAAGCTAATCAGTGGAAGCCTGCTTATTAGACCCAAGTGACTAGCCGCCTCCCCCACCTCCGCAGAGGAAGAGTATTGCACAGGTGGGAATACCAGGAGGCAGGGATTCATTATTGGGGGTCGTCTTGGAAGTTACTCTGACCTATGAGGTCTTCATAGACTTCAGCCCACAAACTGCATTTCCCTTTGCCTTAAGATTTCTTCATTTTCTACCATGTCCCTTGAAAATCTCTGGCCTGAAATATATTACACCATGAAATTCACAAACATGTGAGAAGAGAGAGGAAATTCCCTCAATATAAGCAAAATTTTGGTTCTTAGAGATCTCCAGAAATGATAAAGTTACAGAACCAGCAGAAATTCTAGAACCTGGTATTTATCCAAATAGAAAGATTTTAGTAAAAATCACAAATTTATACAAACAGGATGTGTTGATTGGCCAGCACAGCAGGTTTTGTGTGTCTGTAATGTGAATGTCTTCAGTTCAGGCCTGCTCTCGCTAGCCCCTTACTGGCCCCTTGCCCTTTCCTGGGCCTCTTAACAACTCTGGTTGGTGCCTCACATTAACACAAGTAACGAACCTGGCACCAAACCCTCTGAGCTGAAACTACCTGTAGTATAAAGTGTCACTTGGCAAAGTTGTTCAGATAGTCCACGAATTTGAGATGCCTCTGTTCCCAGTTTATTGATGATGGAGTCCTTTAGAACCTCTTTAATGTTCTGGAAGAGGATTAGCATAATAGAGGAACAACGTATTGAGGGGCAACATATAACTTTCATTGTGATGCTATCAGGAAACCCAGATAGCAAATATTTTCGGTTTCCCAGGCCACATATGGTTTCTGCTACTCATTATTCTTTGTTTTGTTTTATTGTGTTTTTAACACTTTAAAAATGTGAAAACCTTTCTTATCCCAGGTAGTATGAAAACAGACTGCAAACTGAATTAGGGTTTTAGTTTGTCAACCCTACTAAAGATACGTTTTCTGCAGTTTTTGATGTCCAAAAGCTGAAATGCTATACTCCTCAAATTTGAGACCCAAGCTCATTCATGAGAAAGACCAATTCAAACATATTTATTGAATGTAGTTAATGTTTTTCCTTTATATCTACTAATATACTAGTTCAATATAAAGCATTAAGTAAATAATGGCCCACCTGTCATGTTAAACACTATTTGGGAAATCTTCCCAGGACCACTCTGAAGTTCCTTCTTCAGAGAAGAAACTGCCAATCTCTCACCTGGGGTGGGTGATGGGAGGGGCTTAGTACCAGCCTTCCATGCAGAGGGCAGGGAAGGAGGGCAGAGGAGTTGACTCCATGCAATTTTTGTACTGTCTACAGACATCTAATCTGGCTCTGTTCCATCTCATTGCTTTATTCTGCACTTTGGTTCCCCTAGTCCTGAGCCCCTCCCAGGCCTGGCAAGTGAACAGTCAGTCTTCATGTTCTCTCTGGCTTTGTGACCATGGCTTCCTCAGTCCGACTAAATCCTGCATGCTCTGTTTCCTAGAAATTGATTGAAATCCCCCTGTGTTGCTTTCCCCCTCCCCATGTTCTTTGTGTATTTGTCAGTTTAGGTCTTTTTTTCTCTTTAATAGTATTTTTAGGAGATTTTAGGAGGGAGATTAAATGAATAGTTTATGGACTCATATTTAATGCTTCATTTGGCTTCATTTAACATTCATTAATTTTAATTTTATTGGACTATATCCTTTAGTAATTGTATTAAATGCAGTTTGAAGTTAGCAAATTTTATGATTTTTAATACTTAGTTTGCCCTTACATTTGAATAATTAGTTTGGAAAGTCAAACAATATTTTTCTCAGACCTAAAAGATACCACTCCATTACCTTCTTGTACCTAGTGTTGCTAATGAGATGTAGAATTTCAATCTGACCTCTGATAATTTATAGTTGTTGGTTGTTAGTTGACAGTCAACAAGCTTCTGCGAAGTTTTCTCCAACTTTATAGTACAAAAGTGTTCAAACAAATGGGAAAGCTGAAAGAAGGTAGCCGTGGGCCTGCCGCCTACATGAGCATTTAGCCATATGTGCCTGGTATCCTCCTCTCGATGTGTATGTCTTTTTTGTTGTCTAACCATTTGAAAATAAATTGCAGCCATCATGGGATTTCGCCTCTTAAGTATTCAGCGTGCGTCTCTAGAGAGTGAGGACAATCTTCCATCAAGCCACAGTCCTCTTCCACATCTAGGAAAATTAATACTTAATATTTTATTTCTTTCTTGTGTTCTGTCTTTTAGAATTTTTCCTCGATGTCCGATATTTTACTTTTATGTGTACTAAACTTGGAGCTTTCTGTGTGATTCTTCTTAATCTACTTTGCTCAGCGCTGAAGAGGCTCTTTCAGTCTTACACCAAGCCTTTTTCAGGGCTCTAGGACACTTCCTTCTATTTTTATTTACTTTCTGTGCCACCGCCTTGCTTTCTCTCTGGTCATCTTCTCCTGGAACTGCTCTGGGAGCCCCGGATGTGCACGTCTTATCCTTCCTTTGTGGTTCCAGCCGCTCTGTTCCTTTAGGATTCATTTAGGGAGAATCCTTTGGCTTGATCTTCGGCTCACTATTTTGTCTTTCACCTTTGTTTACTTTAGTGTTTATCCAATTTCGAAAGTTCTTTTTTAACTAATGATCAAAATTTAAATTCTGTAGATCTTTATTTGAGTTTTTGATGGGTACAAAATCCTGAACCTCTCTGGGGGGAAGGTGTCTCCATTTATACATTTTCTAAAGTTTCCTTTAGTTTGCTCTGTTCCTTTAGTCTTTCCTCAAACACACTGTGATTACTGGTTGTGTCCTTATCGTTATTTGCATTTCCCTTCTAGCCCTCTGTGGACGTAGTTATGTTTTTATTGCAGTCTTCCTCTTTTGATTATGAGGAAGGGATTCAATGTGCTGACAGATGGGGTGGCTGATTGCTAGTTTTCTTTATGTGGAGTTTTTCAACAATGTCACCAACCGAATTCTCAATAGAATCCCCAGTGCCCTTTCTCGCCAGACACAGACACGACTGCTGTGTGCTCGGATGGTGTAGGTCGTCCTCATGAGCTGCTGGAGCTGGATCCCTAAGGATTATCCTCCAGAGAGAAGTATTCATCCATCAATCCTGCCCCACTGGTTGATGGTTCCCCAACAGGTTGCTAATGCTCCTGAGTCTCTGGGCTGCAAATGCATGCACACACAGTGATCTTCTGTGTCTTGTGCTGCAACAGTGAGAAGCCCTGAGTGCAGAGCAGAGGCACCTGATGTGTTAATTATGTTGGTATCACATGAGACGATGTCTTCATGCAGCTGCATGCCACAGCCATGGCTGAAATCAGGGGTGAGATTGAGAGGGTGTAAGGCAGGCACTAGTGGCAACTAATAAGGGAAGTCAGGTAGGACGTTTCAGGAAAAAGATGTTGGAGAGACTCCTGCCAGAGTAATGGTTCCTTATGAGACACAAGAAAACGTGTAGAAGCAGAGTCAGGTGCTGCGTGCACTCGCCTGCTTCCTGCCTTCACAAGGACCATGTGTCTAGATGAGCCTCAGGACACAGCAGCTGCTCATGACACTTCAAACCTGACTCAGAAGAATACATTTTTGACCAAGATATACAAACACCATCCAAAACTGTCTTCTCATTGTAACTTTTTGGCATTGCTTCCTTCTTTCAAAATCCATCCAACACTGAAATAATGCAAAACACAGCAATGAGAAAGAAAGCGTGCCATCATTAGAAGATGTGGAAGGAACTAGTGACACATGGTGTCTTCACCCAAGTAGGGACATTTGTCCTTGTCTCCCTATGGTTTCTTTTAGCTCTTTACTCCTTGTGATTTTAGCATCTTCCCATAATTACCGAAGGATCTGAACTTTACCAGACGTCTCAGAGCAGAATTATACCTTGTCAATTAGATCCAATGTATGCAAAAATTATATATACTAGGGGAAATTATTCTCTGACAAGAATGATGGTGGGATTTTGCCGAATGACTTCATTTTATAGAAAAAAATAACAGGGCTAATGTGTAATTGAATCCTGGAGGACAAAAAGGGGAAAGGTTATAAGAGTAGATTTACCTCTAATTTCAACTGCTTGTGGAAATCATTCGCAATACAATTTCTGCTGGATATTCCCCTTTTAATGGTTTTGTTTAAAAAAAAAAAAAGGACACGTTATCTCACGAGTGAAAGCAACAAGGAGAGAATCAATGTTAAGAGTGAGTCCGGGAAATACCATCCGCTCTGTGCTGCAACGGCATCTGGTCTGAGGTGGGGGTTCTGACATGCAAGGGTCAGGTCATAAGAACTATCACGATTCACAAAGTTGCCCAGACGTTATTTGATAGGCGATCATCGAAGGGCATTAAACATGAATATAATATGATCAGTCTTCATCTAAGAAGAGTGATTGGAAGTTTTGTGGAGAATAAATATGGAGGGACAGAGCCAGCCGCAGACAGCATGTGTGGGCCTCCTTTGCATCTCCAACAGAGTCATGGCAGCCTGATGCCTGGTGGAGTTACATGGAAAGGAGGTTTGCAGAACCAGAGTATTTGAGATATAATCAATGACTAAGTCAGAGGTGCCATATGAACAGTGTGGGGGTAGGGAGCTAAAAGGTCCACGAGATTTCAAGCTTGAGTGAAGGTGGCTGTTGGTATTGCCAGCGGATATCGGGTATTTAGAAGGGTTTGTTCAAATCTCAAGAAGGGCAGGGAATTGAGTTGAAAATATAGATTTGGGAGTCAAAAGCATACTGATGACAGTTAAGAAATGACATAAGATGAATTAATTTACATAATTTCAGTCTGTGACTAAGTCAGAGAAAAGATTCCAAAATTAAAGAATGTATAAAAGAAAGAGAGTGTACTTGCAGAAATAGGAATTGAAATAAGAAAATAGTGTGTCTTGGGAAACAAGGACCTAACAAATTTTTAAAGAATGGGATGAACAGTGTCATATAAAATAGATTCCAGTAAGATAGAAACTAAAAATGACTATTAAAGTTGGTGAAAATGTTATTAGGACCTCAACAAAAGTAACTTCTATGGAGTGCTCAGACTAGGAGCCAGAATTCAGCATATCTGGATGGCACATAAATGAAACATCTCACCCTCCAATCCAGTGTCTATGGATCACTAGCTATTTATGACACTTTTCTGGGGAGTGGGGTGAAATTGCATTTGGGACAAGAGGCTGACCATAAGAGAGAGAAGTGAGTGACTGAAGGAAATGCATGACGTCAAGGTTGGGTGTTTGGCTGTCACTTGAGTAGGGAGAATTTAGACCAAAGGAAAGAAGGTCAAAATGGATTGGTGGTGGATGCATTTGTGGATATTAAAGCTAATCTATTAGAAGCATTGCATGGAATGGAGCAAAAATTTAATATTGGCCAATAAAGTTCAGTAGGAGGCACCAGTAGCCTGGGAAGCCAGAACCTCGCAGTCTGGTCTCATCACTTGCAGGGTTGTGCACCTTTCTCCAGCAGGGCTTAGTCTCCTAGATGAAGTAGGAAAAAACATGGGTTATTCCTTATCTTTTGCCCAAGGGTCAGGTAATATGCAGAGTGCGTGTAGCAGGATAGATTGTGGGTACACTGAGGTGCTGGTGAGAAGGCAGAGAAGACCAATCCCGAGGTTCAAGGTGAGCAGTACAGGAGAGCGTGGGGAGAGTGTGGAGTATTGGAATCTGAATTCTGAGGCCTAAACACGTTCTTGAGGCCAAAACTCAACTAGACTGGTCTTTGCGCTTAAGGACAGATGAAGAGCCAAAGGGTTATTTCTGTCAAATGTAACTATCTCTTCATCTCTTCATCAATATCCCAGGTCAGTAGTGAGGTATAGAGCAGTACAGTGGTTTTGCATTCAAAAGTTTTCTGACTTCCACCCCTTTTACCTTTTCATTTATGGGAAATCTGGTTAAAAGTAACCATTAATGGGAGCTTGGAAAGAGCTGACCATGCAGCAGAATGGGAAAGCTAATCTACCAGCCATTCCCTCAATCACCACTCAGACATAATGTGATTCTGAGCAATTGCTGCTGGGAATATTTGCAAGGTGGAAATATATTACCACAGGAAATATCATATTATTTACTTGTTTCAGTGTATTTTAACAAAATGCTATGTGATGGAATCATCTGATACTAGGTGTAATGTTTAAAGATACGTCAAAGAGAGGATGACTTAGCCTAGAGGTTTTGAAACACTATGGAAAAATGGAAATCTTGGGCTGTTCTCATTAACTGTTGTGGATAACCACTGTATTTCCCAATCTGCAAAGTATGCAAATTGTGGAATATTCACAAAAATCTTTTTGGAAAATGGCAGCAAGAAAGTAGACAATCTAAATTATTCTTTTTCCAGAGAAGATTATTAGAGTTTACCTTGGTTTTCTATTCTACCCTTAAATATTTGCACCTTGCGCTCACACAGATACCAGAGTATACTGTACCCCATTTCTCTTTGGTTACATATCTGTCATCTCTGAAAGCCTCATGAACTTTTTTAACCTAAAAATCATATGACCTTAGGATCCCAAAAGAATAGAAATTACCTTAGCATTCTTTTAGTCTTGGGTCACTTTATAACATTGTTCAGATCTTCTAGCTTCTTCCTACAGGATTGGTGCTCTGATCTTAGGGGGGAAATAAGGTGAAAGTTTAGCAGACCCAGATCCATTGCCAATCCAAGCTACTTTCTGATATATCTTGGACTGAGCTGGTGAATCAAGTCCAGTAATTAGCATCATAAATACACATTTTCTTTGCTGGTTTAGAGTGTTTATGTACTCTATGAATGTAAGGTTTTGAAAGAGTCCGCCCTTGTACTTAAGCTTCCTATCCCATCAGTAAAGTTTAGCTTGGGCCTACAACTTGCCTTCAGAGAGAATGAGGCGTTCTCCAAACTACTGACACCAACCTCTGCTGCTCAATCAAGGGGTATGTATACATCTAAGGTAAAGATGCTGTTTGACCCATCAAATGTACACATTTAATAATTCAGAAACACAGGACCGCAGCTTGCTTTGATTTATTCTGTAATTTTCCAGCTCCAATATGGCCTTAGGCAACTACATAATAGTAGGTCCAGCCAACTTCAATGTGTTTCTTTTTTGAGGAATAAGGGAAAATGAAGATTAAAAATAAAAAAGCAAATTGAAATCCTTCTTGGCACCTTAGCCACCTCAGGACCACAAAAGAAGGACAGAGAGACACAAAGCTGGCCGTGTTGAACCCAAACCACTAGGGTGGTAACAGAAACTGATTGGACAGCTGGTGTCAGACTTTTAGAACCCTTATCTGCATATGTTAGTTAACTCCACATATAATAAATTCCTTTATTTCTGTTTTTTTTAACTCTAAAATTTTAGCTTGCTCAATTAATTTCTCCCAGTGGCCAAAGCACTTCTTCAGCTCTGCATATCCTGTCCTACACCTTGAACCCATTGGCACTGAATCTAAATACATCTCTGGTCACCCACTTCCCACTTTCAGATATAACTGGATAGAACAGTTTCCATTCCAAGAAGGAAGGACATCCAATGAAAGTGGCTGTCAAATATGTATCTCCCTGGTTCCCAACTCAGGGTTTTCTCTGTAGAAACCCCTGGGGAAATTCATTCAGTGAGGCAGAGCTATTGGGCATGCGAGCACTGAGCACATGTTATCTCTGAAGGAAAGTCCTCTCCTCAGACTAATTCAGAAGGGGAGGGAGAGCTCTCCTATTTCTCTTGTGGTTCTGTTCCACTTTCCTGCACTTTGCAATAAACGCTCTGGCCAAAAACCCAAGTTCTGATGAAGTTGCACAAAACTGCATGTCGCCCCACAGCCTCAGAAAGGTCCCTCTGTTTTTATTTTAAGCATGCCATAACATGGGATCCCATCAGTCTTTGCAGATTGAAATATCACAGCACACAACTGATGTTTGGATTGCCTGTAGACCACAAAAGAAAAGCCACAGTGCCAGCCACTTTCCTTCTCAGCTCCAGCCAAATGTTCTAAAAGCTGCATCCTGGAATTCTAATGTAGAATATCATTGATTTCTGGGTGAAAAGGGTGGTTTTAGAAGACAGTGACTGATTAGTTCTAATGCAGTGTGTATTGATAGAAAATGCCCTACATAGGAATTTTAGCTTTTTTTCTACCCCAGTAACTAACTCTGCAATTAAGGTCGAGTCATTTGGAGCTCTTCATTTAATGGATGACAAGATTAGCCTTGACTTCAGTGAGCCTCCTTATCTGTAAGTGAAAAAGTCCAAAGTTTGAATTTCATGATCTGTCAGACTTTTCTATAATTACAAACTTTTCCTTTTTGCTCTGGAAGGGGTTCTGTCACTGATGTGGAAACTATTACTTAATATACTTTATTTTAAAGATATATGACATCCCAGGAAATCACTTCTCTTAATTCACAAGGAAATTAATATTCTACTAATAAAACTTATTTCTTTGGTTAATTACTGACTGAGAAGAGAGAATGAGCAATTCTACGTCCTAGAAGATCTTAGAGGCTGGGAGACAGGCACTCCCCAGTGCCGCCGCCACCCTGCCCCCCCGGGGATGCAGTAGCGGAATCCCTAATGAGCTGGGCGGTACTGCCGCAGGACTCAGAAATCAGGCTGCCACTGACCTTGCAGGGGCAGAGCACCTTCCCCACCGCGAGAGTCAGAGCAGGAATGGTGGCTTTGGGAAAACTTGAGCCAAGCCTTGGAAATACCTTGCCAGTATGTTGGTGGAGAGGAGTCGGGAAGTAGTAGAAGATGACACATAGTTTATTTCAGGATGTTTTTATTACTATACGTCCAGAACAAAAGGGGCAATTGTCAGCGTCATTTCTGGTCTCATATCATTTCATTTCATGTTCAAATCCATGCTCAGCATTTTTTTTTTCACATTCACTCTTTATCCCATATCTGTATGGGATAACGAAATATCCCTGGGAGATACAGAAATATTTCTGGGAGAAAACATTGACATACAGTGGCATCATAAGAGAGAAATCTATTACTGAATTGGAGATTTTAAAAAATATATGATTTGCTGTTCAGTTGCATGCTCTCCTTATATGGCAAACAGTAACAACACGATTACATTTTCACAAGAAGGGATCTGGGGATCATCTCTGTGGCCCTGAACTGCCGAGGACGCTTCACGTGGTTGGCCACATCCAAATCCCTGAAAGCCAAGTATGTTACTTTAATCAATACAAGGTGACTTGATCCATGCAGAGTAATTCTCCCAGCACTAGAAATACTTACAGGCATTAAAGTCACAGCTTGCCTTTACAGCAAGGTCAGGTGTTGCCCTATAGGAATGTTCTTCCTTGGATGAAGATGGAACGGCCGTTGGGACAGAAGTGGAGAGAAAGTTCTTCTCTTTGGCGGTTGGCTAAAGAAGGTGGGATGGTGGAGAGGTAATTCTGGACAATTACATGGACGACTCTGAAAATTCATCCAATTCAGCCACCCTGGCAGTTAAGTAAGGATCTTGTAAAAATGGCTTTATATGTCAACTCAAATCGTCTCGTAAATAGAACAAGTCACAGTGATGGGTGCCAGTGCCCAGGCCTACAAGGTCACAGCGTCATAGTTGAGAGTAACTCTAAGAAGAGATTTCCTCCTCCTGTGAAGAAACCTCGCCTGATAAATGACGGATGGCAGTGGTGCTTGTAGGTCCCCAAGGCTCTCCCCTGCCGTGTCCACCGGCCCCAGCACCTGCCTGCGACTCTGGGCGACACTGAGGCAGGGACCCTGCCTGGGCGATTGCTCCCTGCGTGTCAAGAGCGACACCGTGTGGCGGCAACTAAAAAACGAAAGGCCTCCGCCCCTGACACAGCAAGATTTCTGGTTCTCTTTCCAGGACGGGGTGAAGGTCTGGGGGGAGTCCGGCGTCCTCACAGGAAGGAGAATCCTAGGGAGAGAAGGGAAATAGCATTTCAACCCAAATGGACCATGCCGCTCTCTGAGAGGGAACTTTACGGCCCTCCTCTTTAAAATCGAGAAGACAGGAGCAGTCAGGGACCGCCTACCTTCAGGAATTGCGTCCTCACTCAGCAGGGAACGTCAGGGGTCATGGATCTGAGGGCTCAGAAAGACTGGGTGCGAGTGCAAAGCAAGCCGAACCGTGTCTCAAACCGTTGGCCAAACAATCTCCCTGCAGCAAGGGCCTTAGAGTGCGAGCCGGAAGCTTGGGCGGCGCCTCAGAACCACCTGGGCTCAAACCCAGGTCTGTCACTTACTACCTATGACTTTGGGGAAGTTACTCAGTCTGGGCCACACTTTTCCTACATGTATAATGGGAAGGAAACAATGAACCTCATAGGGTGATTTTGAGAATATAATGGATAAATCTACTTAAAGTATTTACCCAGTGCTGGACCCATTCCGCTGACATTTGCTGGATGCTGTTAACTTTTTAGACTGTCTGGCTGGTTTCTTGCAGAAATTAGCAAAATCAATGTAGAATATCATTGATTTCTGGGCTCTTTTACTTGCACTAATTCAGTATTCATTCTGTAATGCAGTAACCAGGTCTTGATTTTTGTCTTATTTATTCTCTTCCAGCTTTACATCTGTGTTTCTGAAACACATTTCAATATTAAATTATATTTTTCTTAGATTTTTTTTTTCTTTTGCGTAAACAACCACCACTCAAGACCTTCTGGTGCAACCTCAGTGCAAGGATCACAGAGTTAAATACCTGTGGGGGTCAGATGAGACTCTAAATGATTAAAACAGACAAGATGAGAAGAATGGTGTGAAAGTTCATGCTCTCTTTGCAGAAAGGGCCTGTACAGTCAGCTGACTGCTGGCAGGTGGAGTAAAGGCCCAGTGTTTTCATATCTATTTTTCAAGACTAGCAAGAACTAGTTTTCTAGTGTGGAATTCTCAAATATTAAACATTGACCAGTAATACAAATTTTGAAAACATCATGGGCTGACCAAAACACGTTCATGGATCAAAGTTGGGCCATGTCAGTGTGCAACCTGTCACATTCCTGAGTAAATACAACTTTGGACGAGTGCCACCTAGTGGTAAGAATTATTATTAAGAGACAATAACTTCCACGCCGTTGTCCAGTTGATGATTATCGTGCTAAGTATAAATGGTGATTGGTGTCCTCTAATCTTTTCCTAAATAATTATTCACAAATGCTAATAGGGTCAGTTATTTTGGGGAACTTCTTTTATTATAAGCAGTGGTCCTGTATTCTCACGTTCATAGCAGAAGTGGCAACAAGAGCTGCCCCAGTAATGTAGCCATAAGATCACTTACATTTCATCCTGTAATTTCTGGGGAGTTTGTTCTCATAAACTGTGGACCATCTGCTGTCTGAGATCATTCTCCCAAGTCTATATCTTAATTTTTACTTGTTTAGAACTGGTATAAGGTGGGAGTGAGGGAAAAGGAAAGATATGATGGGTTAATGATGAGTAAGGGAGTTAAAAATCAGGCTGTCTGCCATCTTTCTCTGATTCCTTCTCTTACGTTTTTACTAAATACCTAGTCCAGCTTCTTTGATCGAGTTTTCTTATAAAATAATGATATCTTAATTGATTATTTTGTATCCTAAAATATTCCTTTGCATATGTAATAAGCCGATGCTTATGACTTTCCAGTAGACCAAAGGTCAACAAACTATGGCCCATGGGCCAAATATAGCTACCATCTATTTTTTGTGAATAAAGTTTTGTTAGAACATATATATGCATGATCATTTGTTTACATATTGTCTATGGATGCTTTCTTACCACAATAGCAGAGAGTTCAGTAGTATGACATACAGCCCCAAATATTTATTATCTAACCCTGTACAGAAAAATGTTGCTAATCCCTGCAGTTGAACATTTTCTTGACTACTGAATGCATAGTAATATTTTATCGTCAGTTGGGTTGTAATCTTTCCTCATGCTCATGTTTTAAGTGTGTCTCTTTTAAACAGAATATTGTTGCATTTTATTTACTCAAATTTTAATTTTTACTTAACTGTCAAATTTAAACTGATGTATTTGTTATTTATTTCTGCCATTCTATTTTGTGATTTTTTTTCTTTATCCTGTTTCTCCCTATGTCTATTTTTCCCTCCTTTCACCTTTTAGTAGATTTTTTTTATGTATACACCTATTGCTCCAGTAATATTATGAAAGTTTTATAGTCTGCTTCTCTTCTTTAAATAACTACTCTTAAATTTTAAACAAACCAGATGACTTTGCTGTCAATATCTTTATCCCTCATCTGAAAACTACAGATTCTTAGGGCATGTGATTTCACATTCCCACAGATTTAACATTTCTTTATTTTAGTTTTGACTGACTTTCATATGCTTCAGATAAGTTATAAATAATAATTTTAATAATATTTTATGTAATAAATTCTTGTTATATATACCCTGATATATGCCAGTTCCTTTATATGCCACAGTTTCTTGTTTTATAGTTCTTGCTTTAGGTTGCATTTCCTTCTTCTGGAAGCACATCTTTTAAAAGATGTTTCAGTGAAGGTCTACCATATAAGAAATAGGAGTTCTAGAAGGGAAAGAGACAGAGGATGGAGAAGAAGCAGTGTTTGAAAAGATAATCTTTAAAGAATTTTCCAAATCCGCCTAAAGATAATAAGTAATAGGTTCAGGAAATGTAAAAAGTCCACAAGCAGTATAAATACAATGAGAACCACATTTTCATCAGAATCAAACTACCGAAAATGAAAGACAAAAAGAAAATATTAAAGTACACAAAGAAAAAAGACACATTACCTTCAAACCAAGTAGCAGTAAAGACAACTGATTCCTCAACAGAAAGATGGAAGCCAAAAAACAATGTAATGACATAATTAATGATGAAAGAAAATAACTGCCAGGTTAGAATTCTCTAGCAAGTGAAAATATACTTCATTATTGAGAGTGAAATGGACAGTTACTAGACAATAACAGAGAGGATTCATCATCAACAGTTTTACAGTTAATACCATGTGGAGTTCTTAAGGCAGAAGGAAAATAATCTCTGACAAAAAAACAAAAATACAAGAAAAAAAATATCACTTTTATTGGGAAATACATGTATGAAGGTAAAATAATATTTATAATAAATACAATAATATTTTGTAATGTTTATACATATAGAGAGAGAACTAAAATGTATGACAATGGTAACATAAAAAGTCAGAAGGATTAAAAGAAGTTAAAAAAACCATGACTTTTCCTCACTGATTGTTAAGTAGAAACTATTTTATGAAATGATAAGTCAAAGGCTCAAAGCATGTATATTGTAATACTATGTATATAACTATATATATGTAATTATATATGGTATATGAAAAGACAGATATAGCCATGTAGTATATCTATGTATAACTATAAATGTTTATCCACATGTAAATATATTTAGATGTATAGAGATATATAAAATATATACATCTATATATCTCACAGGTTATTAGAGGAAAAGTTACTGTAATAAAAAACTTCATCAGTGGAGCATAAAACAGTTACACAAATAGAAAACAAGTAGTAAAGTGGTAGATATAAAAGCAGTAATTGCATTTTGAATGTACTAAATATTCAAATTAGAAGATGAAGATTTTCAGACTGAAGAAAATAACACAGATCTCTATCCTGCTTACAAGATACAAATTTTAAATGTAAGGGCATAAAAAGATTGCAACAAGATGGAAAAGATATTCCATTTGTAGTTCTACTAATATCAGGTAAAGTGGATTTTAGGGAAAGAAATATTACTAAAGTCAAAAAGATATTTTTGATTTTGTTATACAGGTAAATCTATCCAAAAGAAAACAACTAAAAATTAATATGTACCTGATAACTGATAGTTTTAGAAATAAAATTGACATAATTTAAAGGAGAAAAGACAAATTCATAGTTATAGTGGTGAACTTAAACACACCTCCCTCAATAGCTGAAAAAATCATATAAATATCTGAAAACGTCATTAAACATATTGACTAACTGACATATGCAGGAAAATGCATCCAACAATGACAGTATGCATATTATTTTCAGGAGCATATGGACCAATTACCAAAATTGTTCTATGGTGGGCCATTAAAGAATCCCCCAAAAATCACAAGGGATTTAAATCAGAGGATGTTCCTGTACCATGCTGCAAGTAATCTAGTAATCTAACAAGTGATCTAGAAATCAATAACAAAAAAAGCTATAGAATCTCCAAATATTTACAAATTTAATAACAATTCTAAATAACCATAAGTAAAATATATGCAACACCAGAAAAACAAATAACCCAATTAAAAAATGGGCACAGGACTTGAATAGACATTTTTCTAAAGAAGAAATACAAATGGCCAACAGTATATGAAAAGGTGCTCCACATTGCTAATCACCAGGGAAATGCAAATCAAAACCACAGTGAGATAACACTTCACCCAGTCAGAACGGCCACTATCCAAAAGACAAGAAATAACAAGTGTTGACGAGGATGCAGATAAAGGGGAGCCCTCCTACACTAGCAGTATGGAGGTTCCTCAAAAAACTAAAAATAGAAATACCATTTGACCTAGGAATTCCACTTCCAGGAATTTACCCAAAGAAAGCAAAATCCCTGATCTGAAGAGATATATGCACCCCTATGTTTATTGCTGCATTATTTACAATAGCCAAGATATGGAAGCAACCTAAGTGTCCACCAATAGATGAATGGATAAAGAAGATGTGGTAAATACTCACAATGGAATATTATTCAGCCATAAAAAGAAAAGAAACCCTTCCATTCGCAACAACATGGATGGATCTAGAGGGTATTGTGCTCAGTGAAATAAGCCAGGTGGAGAAAGACAAGTACCATATGATTTCATTTATTTGTGGAATATAAATACAAAGCAAAACAATGAACAAAACAGCAGTAGACCTATAGACACTGGGAAGTGATTAGTGGTGAAGGGAGGGGTTAGGGTGGGTGGATGGGTGGGTGTGGAAGGTAAGGGGACTAAAGGGGCACAGAAATTTCCCATCAAAATGTAGGTTGGTCATGGGGATGGTAGTACAGCATGGAGAATATAGCCAATAATTCTGTAACATCTTCCTATGTTGACAGATAGTAGCTGTACTAATGGAAGTGAGGATTTAATAATATCTGTAACTGTTGAACCACTGTGTTGTATAGTTGAAACTAATATAAGGCTGTATATCAATTTAAAAATAGAAAAAAATTAAGGATTAAAAAAAATCAAAACGGAAATTGGAGGGCAATATTTGGAGCTAAACATTAATGAAAATATCAAGATTGATACACATAAAGCTGAGTATAGAGGAAAATATATAGCTTTATATGTATATATTAGAAAAGAAAGACTGAAAATAAAATAAGCTATGTAAGTATCTCAAGAATGTAGAAAATGAGCAACAAATTAAATTCACTTTTAATTAATTAGAAAATAAATATACAAAAGAGAAAACAAACCAAAAATTTGTTCTTTGAAGAGACTAATAAAGTTGATAATCTTTGGCAAGACTGATAAAGAAAAGAGGAAGAGAAGAGGCAGAAGTTATCAATATCAAAGAATGAAAATTGTTTCTATCCTTAAACAATCTTTGTATACTTATCTGTCTTTTGACTAACACTCCATTGTCATGTTGTTATATCCTTATATGTCTTGAATAAAAGTAGAAGAGTTCATCTCAACACAGTCTTAAGACTGTTTTGGACTACTTTTGAATCTTCCCATTTTCATTAATTTCATAACTTCCTTATAAAATTTCACAATGATCTAGGGTTATTGGTTGGGATTATATGAATACATGCATCAGTTTGGTGAGAAATGACAAATTTGCAAAGCTTTCCAATCTATTAATATGGTACATACTCAATTTATTTAGGTCTTCCCTATTCTCTCTAAGTAATGTTTTCCTCTGTAGAGATACTGCACATCATTCAGAATACTTTTTCTTAGGTATGTCATACTTTTAGTTATATTTCAAATGTATGTTTCCAAAACTTTTGTCTTTTGTTTCTTATTGGTATATAGAAACATAGTTGTTAAATAGAGATGTGATATAATCACATTTGATATTTTAGAAAAAAATGTATCCAAAATATGGAAAGTGGATTAGAAGAGAAGCAAGCTTGGGAGCAATAAAATTCAGTAGGCTTCTGAATAATATACATCATGTGGCCTGAATATTGTGGCAAAAGAAAAAAGAACTCAAAGAGAGGCATTCATAGCTTGGCGGGACTCAGATGTGTGCTGAGGGCAAAGGAAAAACTAATCATTATTTTAACGTCTGGAGGGATTATAACATTATTCACAAAGGTGAAACAAGAAAAACTGGGGCTTGAAAGGAGATAGGCAGGCCTAAAACTGAACTCATTGAGTTTAAAAGGCTTGTGGAATATTAGGTAAAGCTCTCCAGTATATAGTTGGATTTAATACAGGTATGATGTTTAGGAGAGAGATCTTGGCTTACATTATTATGTAAGTGTAGGTACATAGAGGTTAAGAGATTATGTAGGAAGTGTGTAGAAGAGAAGGAAAGTGTCAGATGTAGAACCATGATACATCATTGTTTAAGAGATAGACAAGTCCGAGCACAACTAAGGGACAGGATAAAGAAGTAGGAAGAAATTCAGAGAAAAATAAAAACCGGTGCAAGGAAAGATCAATGTCAAACATCGCAGAAATCTTGTTACAGAGGATTTGAAAGTTTTAAAAAATCTTCTGAATTTATCACAAAGAAGTCAGGATTACCTGGAAGAACATTTTTAGTATCTCAGAAGTGAAAGCCAGGCAGTGATTCTGAGTCTACTCTGCAATCCACTAAGAACAATGCTTTCGAAGAACTTTCTTATCAAGAGGCAAAGAAAGATGAAGTAAAAATTAAGAGGAAGAGTCAAGAGTTATTTTTAATGAGTGAGAAGCAGTAAGCATGATGAAGGAGGCTCCTGAGTTCTGCCTTGCAGAGCTGCTGATTTAGTAAGTTTGAGGAGGAGACCTGGAATCTGTGTTTTTAACCAAGTACCCTGAGTGAATGTAAGGTAGGTGATGTAAAGACCGCAGATTTAGATATATTGCAGTGAAGGGAAAGTAAAGATAAAACTGGTAAAACCTGGTCCATAAAGGCATCGGAGAGGATGCAGTCA
Organism: Phataginus tricuspis; assembly: GCA_029783875.1. Lineage (NCBI taxonomy): Eukaryota > Metazoa > Chordata > Mammalia > Pholidota > Manidae > Phataginus > Phataginus tricuspis. The sequence continues at coordinate 4,032,033 of JAQQAC010012171.1, read as the reverse complement.
GACTGGATGGTAGAGCGAGCATTATAAAGGACGAGCACATTCACCCCACTAGATAGGCGGGAAGGAGCAAGGTCTGCTTTCAGTAAGTGCTGGAGTCGCCGCACAAAGGGGATTGAGTTCATTCTGAAGGTTTCTTTAATTCTCTTTAAAATAAGCAACAAATTCATTTATTAATAATGGGCAAAGCTGAAGAGCAGAGACTTGACGATATCATTCTAAATGGATGTTTTTAGGGAATGGGGAAGAGATGGTCATGAACATGACAGCATTGCTGGGCAGCAGAAGCCGAGGTGAGATTAGATACTATTAATTTGCAAGGACAATGATCTGTAAAGCTGTGGTTTTCCCCTCTCTCCCCAGTAAGTTTTTATGTACTGGGTGTTGGATGGATCGAAAGTTAGTTTTTTAACAGGTGTAGGAGAATAAAGGGGCAAGCTAATTATGCCTGTCGTCACTTTATCAAATACTCTCTCAGCTCCAAATCCACCCTCTTGCCCTGCTTTGTGGTACTGGGGTGAATCCTGTACACACTTCTCCTAGCTGGCTGGCACAGTGTTAGGCTCTGGAAGGAATGCGTGCTGGAGGGACACCATAAGAGGAAGGGGCTGCTTCTTAGAGGGTACTTTCCTTCTCGATGCTGTGGTGCACCTGCGAAGACAGGCCGCCTTGCCAGGGAGACGCTCTGGACTTGGGCAGCTTTCCTGTCGGAGACCAATGATGCATGTATCCCAGTGGCTTCCTGGCAAGTCCAGTCTGTGTTTGGGGGTGGGGTGGGGTGCTCTTCCCAGTTTGTTCCTTTCTCGAGTTTTCTTCCACTGCCTGAGAGCCAGTGGAATCTGTTTATTCTTTTCTTTGTAGTTAATCAGTCCTCTGTTACTAATTAATAATTCTTTATGTTAAAATTGCCCTTTTCACATTACTGATGCGTTTTTACCTTCCCACTTCACTATGAATGATTATACTAATTGAGGATGTTTTCTTTGAAACCAGCAATATGAGTAAGTTAAAATCTACATTCATAGAAAATTGAAAGATAAGATAAATTATTTGAGAGTAGAATGGGGCAGGAATTTAGTGAATCTGATCAGTTTCTCCCACACTCACTGACAAATATTGGTTGACTTGAGTGTAAAGATGACTGGTTCAAAGTAAAGGGAACTACTGAGTGTTCACATAAGACATTGGGAGAGCCATCATATTGGCAAATAGTTTTACACAAATGCATTGTTATACATGGGGTTTCTTACTGTATCAACAGTGAGAAAGTATCTACATAAGTTTACCCCTTTCCAAGTTGCTTGAAAGTTCACAGGATGTATGATGTTTTAACAAATTGTATTTCACTAAATGGTTTTTATGTTAATAAGATATAACTTTCTGCCAGGCTACAGTCTTAATTTTTGAGGATAGTATTTCTGTCACATATAAGTCTCTACTTGTAATTCATGACTGCTATAGGGAATGAATATTCTTATTTAAAGAAAATTTTGATTTAAATACTTGTTATTTCCTATCATGAGAAAGCAAAAGTGAGGGTTCATGCATTGTTGATATGCTTTATCAGCATTTTCCTGGCCATGGATGAACCCTTTACTCATTCGGCAAACATTTACTGGTCTCTCAATAATATACAGGTCATCATTAGGTGCCAGGGATACAGAGATGTGGAAGTCATGATCCCTGCCTCTGAGAAAAATCTAAGATACAACAATTACCTTTCTTTTATGTATTCTAAAATTCACACATTCTCCCACATTTTACATTTAATATCTAAAATCGGCAGCCCTTGGCCATACCAACCCCCTAGATGATGGTGCCTTACCACTTACAGTCATGGAGGGCCAGGTGGCAGCTGGGAAGTGATTGTCATTGCCTGGACATGGCTGAAGTTGGGCATAGCAATTCACATTTCCACTTCAATAATACATCATTGGCTGAAAGATTAAGCCCTGGGTGGAAGAAAATTCAAAGACAAAGTGGAGTCCCTGAAAGGAACATGAAGCAAGAAAGGTATTTCTCTGACCAGAAAGAGACTCCTTGAGGGTTCATGGCAGAAGAGGAAGTGAAGCGGGATGCCTACCAAGTATGAACCTGACGCAGGAGAGGAGCCCTGCGTCACAGACCACATATGCTACTTCTTGCCTCATGTTGTGGACTTGCACTGAGAGTGAAAGGAAAAGCTCAGCAGTAAGTGTAGCGACTTTGTTGTCATTTCTAATAGCGTCACTCAGACAACTGCACCTCTGAACATTTCAGTCAACCGATATTTTAAGGGTCATTTTAAAAGTTATATGAGACCCAATTGTTTGAAACCTTCCATTAACTTCTGGTGCTTTTTAATGTCAGCACCAAAACTTGAAGGGCAAATATCAGTAGCCTGGAAGAAAGACGTGGAGACAGGAGTGGACACTCTTTAATACATGATGTGGAACCTCCGTGCACGGTGACCCCATGGGGGATGCACAGACAGCACCTCTGGCTCAGGAGAGTTGAACTCTGAGTGGGAAGAAGTTTTAGGAATGGTAAAAAACTTACTTTGCTATTATTTTTTTAAATAGAAGGATGAAAATTACAATGACAATGATAAAAATCTAGGTCTAAATATGTCTAAAAGAGCCCTTTCAATAAATGTAAAATAAAAGCATAAGATGATTTAATTGGCAACTTTTTTCCTTTAATGGTATTTAAAACAGTGATACATTTTATAATTGATAGCATCATATACTCAATAATATGTGGTTCATAAAATTTGCCACATAAAGTGATAACATAAAAAATGTGAGGTGCATCTTTGCTGTGGACTTGGAGTCTGTTACCACATATTACCAAACATCAATTAACCAAGCACTTGGTGGTGAATTCCCCAATCTCAACTTCCCATGTATGAGATATATGATTCCCATATACTTGCTCTTAAGAGCAGAGCAGCTAAACTAAGAATCTGGTGTGGAAAGAACAACAAAATTCTATACCTCTATAATTCACATCATTAGAATATTCTGTTACACTTTTTTGTAAATTTGTCGCACTTCTATGCCACACTTTTAAGTCTAGCATCTGTTAAATTCTGCTCCATGGCTCATTCCATGAGCGGGAGCATGGATTAAGAGGAAGAAAGAGAAAGTCTATTTTGTAGACTATGCCCTGTGAATGGAATAGATCTGTTCATAATTATGGAGCTCTCCCTGTCCCAAGTGGCAAAAAGAAAGCTTTCAATAGTGCTTGCAGGATGCCTATGGCATAATGAATGCCTCTGTTCATAATGCAAGAAACGTTGTGCGGCAGACCAACTCCTTTGGGCCCGACCGTATGGCTATCGTAGAAGAAAGTCTCGGCACAAACCTAACAGTTTGGTTTTCTACAGTCCCAACCTAATGTTTCATTCTTCTGTCCTTACTTATTTTATCCTCGTTAGGTTCACACAGAGTTTAAATTTATTCCCCACCCAAAAACCCACAGGAATCAAGCAAATGTGTTTTGATGGATTTCTGTAGTTTCCTTTCAGAACCAGATGTTGGACAGCAGCCATCTTAGCAAAAACTCTTGCTAGACGAGGCAGGCCAAAAAGGGAAGGAAATCTGAAGAAGAAATCACTTGGGGAAAAAAATAATGTTCAGCTTATCCACAAATAAGAAATTTAGTTAGGTAGTAGATATTCATACCTCAGGGATTTGAAGCCTGTAAACCCTGGAAGTGGCATAGATATCTGCTCACCAAGGCTGACCTGGTACAGCCACTGCTGAGTGCCAGTCTGCCAGCAGCCGAGACCAATATTCAGTCCCCGATAGGACACCATGCCCCAGGTTGACTCTGCACTGGAGAAGGGAAATAATCAAACTTTTAGAAAACTGGGCACTGCCTCTGAGCTGACACTACTGGGGGAGACACAAATGTCACTGTGGCTGACCAGTTAGAGCAGAGGCTTATGGAGCTCAGGTGACAAGCGGAGTTTAGCCCAGGTCCATCTCACAGTGGGCCCAGTGGATTCCTGACCTCGTCTGTGGTTATTTCTCCAGCTCCAGAGCACATCTGGAATAACATACTTAGCAAGTAGCAGAATCCCAGCCGTTCTCAAATGCTGGTGGCATCAAAATTGCCTGAAGAACTTGTTCAAATAGAGATTGCCACATTTCAAACTCAGTAGGTCAGGGGTGGGCTACAAGAATTTGTGTTTCTAACAGGTTCCCAAATGATGCTGCTGGTAAGGGTGTCATTATTTGAGAGCCACTGATGTAAGCCATAGGTAATGATCAAATATTTTATTTTTGTGTTGATTTCTTGCCATAAGTATCTGAGACCACAGAGATGCTATGTGGTGAAAAAAAGGTTGTTGCAAGGGTATAGATGGAATCAGTGTATGTATCCAGCCAATGTAAATGACGAGATGATTTTGGTATTATATCTGTAGATATAAAACCATGTGGAAAATTTGCACAATTCAAGAATTAAGGTTTAAATTTTGTTGTTACAAGAACTCTTAATAAGTTTGAAATACATGTAGTTTCAGCCCTTTCATTCTCTTCAGCAACACGAAGATCCTCTGAAATGAGATCAACTAGGAATGGAAGTTTTAAAAATAGTAAATAGTATAATATTTTCAATAAGAGTTTGATGAAAAAAAAAACAGTGTGTATTAGTTTCCTAGGGCTGCCATAACCAATTACCACAAACTGGTGGGCTTAAAACAACAGAAATTGATTCGGAGTTATGAAGGCTGGAAGTCTGAAATCAATGTGTCGACAGAGCCGCGCTCCCTCCCAGGGCTCTAGGGGAGGATCCTCACCTAGCCAGGTCCAGGTGTCCCTTATCTTGTGGCAGTGTGACTGCAATCTCGGCTTCTGTCACCACATGGCTGTCTTCTCTCTGCGTTGAGTCTTCTCTTCTAAGGACGCTTGTCATTAGATTTGAGGCCCACCCATGTAATCCATGATGACCTCATCCTTCACTTAATTACAAGTTACATTCATGGGTTCTGGGGGGTTAGGGCTCAGAAACATAATTTTAGGGACCATTATTCAACCCACTACAAACCATAACTTATGAAAGAATCCTTTCCACCTGATTTGCTGTTCACTAAAATTTCACATATTTGGAATTTTGAGAAACACAGAGTGGGATGTGCTTTTGCAGTCAAGCTGTTATGTAGCCGTAGAGAAAAAGAACAATGATAATGGTTTTCACTCCATTCTTTTTTAAGGGAACACTTTTGTTATGTCTTAGGCAAAACAAAAGCAAAGTCTTTCATAGTCTCTTGTCTCCAAAGTTGGCTATCAGTGATTACTGCCATCCCAATGAAAGGGAATCTCTTTCTTCTTTTCCTGAATTTAGGCTGGCTCTTTGATTTCGTTTGATCGGCCAAATATGGCAGAAATTATTTTGTGTGACTGATGGACACAGGCCTTAAGAAGCTTTGCAGCATCCATTTTCACCCTCTTGGATAAAACACTAGCTGTAATGTAAAAAAGTCAAATACACTCTGAGAGAGGGAAGCAATGTGGACAGATGGAGACACTGGAGGAAGAGAATTACAAACAGAAGAGAGAAATGGTCAGCTCAAGGCCTCCAGCCACCCCAGTTGGAATCATGTGAGTGAAGCCCTTGCTGAGCGGCCTTGTCAGAATTATGTGTAACCAAGAAGAGCTATCACTGCCAAGCCCTACTCAGGTTGAAGAATTATCAGCAAATAAATAATTGTTTTTAACCCACAAAGGTTTTTTGTGGAGGTGTCTTTGTTATGCAGCAATAAATAACTGAAACGGTTTGTTTTAAATTTAAAAATCAGTACACATATGGTACTTAATGAAAATGCTTATTTCTTAGTGAGGATATAGAGAATAGGTCCCTTTATTGTAAGAAAATTCATTCTGCTTTTTATTGTTAATAACTTTTCTATAAGAATCCATGACTATCTTCTGACTTTCTAGTTATTTCTGTCAAAGTTATTTTGCAATGAGCTGAAATGGTAAGATTTGAAAGGATCAGGAAATAGGCCAGTGGAAAAAATCAGTTGTCATACAAGGGAGCATGTTATTATTCCTTTCTACTTTGTTGCTTTTGCTCGGAATGCATTATTGGTATATTGGAGATAGAGAAGTTCATAAAAAAGTTATAAAGACATCAAGCCTAGCTTAGAACATTTAATACCAATCCAAAGAATTTTGACTGAACAGTAAAGGGACATTCACGTGACAAATTTTCGAAATATGTTAGGAAAAAGAAGTCTTTCACTTTCAGACTGGCATTCAGTATCTTCCCAGTGCTCATCAATTAATCTGTTTATGTCAGACTGCCTTAAACATCAGTACCAGAACTGAGGTGAGGTTACACTAAGAAAAAAATATGACATAAAATAAGGTAGTATTGGAGAATTTGAGTCCCAAAAAAGATATAATACATATAGAACACAATTAGCAAAATGACAGTAATAAGTCCTTCTTTATCTGGAGTCACTTTAAATGTAAATAGATTAAATTCACCAATTTAAAGACAGATTGGCAGAATAGATTTAAAAAACTCATCTCTTGTAGTTGGAGATCCAAAATATGCTGTCTACAAGAGACTCAATTTAGACACAAAGATATAAGTAGCTTGAAAATGAAAGGATGTAAAAATATATTCCATACAAATAGTACCCAAAAGAAAGGTAGGGTGGCTTTGTTAATATCAAACAAAATAGACTTTAAGTCAGATATTGTTATGAGACAGATAAGGATATTATCCATTGATAAAAATAGTCATTCATCAAGAACACATAATACTTATATACATATATGGTCCAAACAACAAAGCCTCAAAATATATGAAGCAAAATAACAAAATCAAAGGGAGAAATAGTTCTACAACATTATTTGGAGACTCCATACCCTACTTTCAATAATGGACAGAAATAATGGGGAGAAATATACAACTACCAAAACTAACTCAAGAAGAAAGAAATAAAAAATCTGAACAGACCAACAAGTAGAGAAATCAAATGACTCTGAAAACTACAAGACACTCATGAGAGAAATTAAAGAAGATACCAATAAATGGAAACGCATCCCATGCTCATGGATAGGAAGAATTAATATTGTCAAAATGGCCATCCTGCCTAAAGCAATCTACAAATTTAATGCAATTCCTATCAAAATACCAACAGCATTCTTCAATGAACTAGAGCAAATAGTTCTAAAATTCATGTGGAACCACAAAAGATCCCAAATAACCAAAGCAATCCTGAGAAGGAAGAATAAAGCTGGGGGGATTATGCTCCGCAACTTCAAGCTCTACTACAAAACCACACTAATCAAGACAATTTGGTACTGGCACAAAAACAGACCCATAGACCAATGGAACAGACCAGAGAGCCCAGATATAAACCCAAGCATATATGGTCAATTAATAAATGATAAAGGAGCCATGGACATACAATGAAGAAATGACAGCCTCTTCAACAACTGCTGTTGGCAAAACTGGACATCTACATGCAAGAGAATGAAACTGGATTATTGTCTAACCCCATATACAAAAGTAAACTCAAAATGGATCAAAGACCTGAATGTAAGTCATGAAACCTTTAAACTCTTAGAAGAAAACATAGGTAAAAATCTCTTGAATATAAACATGAGCAACTTTTTCCTGACCGCATCTCCTTGGGCAAGGAAAACAAAATAAAAAATGAACAAATGGGACTACATCATGCTAAAAAGGTCCTGTACAGCAAAAGACACCATCAACAGAACAAAAAGGCATGCTACAGTATGGGAGAATATATTTGTAAATGACATATCCGACAAGGGGTTAACATCCAAAATATATAAAGAACTCACTTGCCTCAACACCCAAAAAGCAAATAACCTGATTAAAAAATGGGCAGAGGATATGAACGACAATTCTCCAAAGAAGAAATTCAGATGGCCAACAGCATATGAAAAGAAGCTTCACATCGTTAATTATCAGGGAAATGCAGATTAAAACCACAATGAGATATCACCTCACACCAGTTAGGATGGCCATCATAGAAAAGACTAGGAACAACAAATGGGGGCAAGGATGTGGAGAAAAGGGAACCCTCCTACACTGCTGGTGGGAACGTAAACTAGTTCAACCATTGTGGAAAGCAATATGGAGGTTCCTCAAAAAACTAAAAATAGAAATACCATTTGACCTAGGAATTCTACTCCTAGGAATTTACCCAAAGAAAGCAACTTCTCAGATTCAAAAAGACGTATGCACCCTTATGTTTATCACAGCACTATTTACAATAGCCAAGATATAGAAGCAACCTAAGTGTCCATCAGTAGATGAATGGATAAAGAAGATGTGATACATATACACAATGGAATACTATTCAGCCATAAGAAAGAAACAAATCCTACCATTTGCAACAACATGGATAGAGCTGGAAGATATTATGCTCAATGAAATAAGTCAGGCAGAGAAAGACGAATACCAAATAATTTCCCTCATTTGTGGAGTATAACAATGAAGCAAAACTGAAGGAACAAAATAGCAGCAGACTCACAGACTCCAAGAAGGGACTAGTGGTTACTAAAGGGGAAGGGTGAGAGAGGGTTGGTGGGGAGGGAGGGAGAAGGGGATTTTGGGGTATCATGATTGTTGCACATGGTATGTGTGGCGTCATGGGGAAGACAGTGTAGCTTAGAGAAAACAAATAGGGATTCTGTGGCATCTTACTACACTGATGGACAGTGACCGCAGTTGGGTATGGTGGGGACTTGATAAAAAACGTGAATGTAATAACCACAATTTTTTTCTTTTGAAACATTCATAAGAGTGTATATCAATGGTAACTTAATAAAAATAAAAAGAAAGATATCAAATGAGTAACCAAAGATTTTCCACCAAAAAAAAGAAAAATGCTAGAACCAGATGACTTCACTGGTGAATTCGACCAGACATCTAAATAATTAACACTAATCCTTTTCAAACTCTTGAAAAATAGAAGAAAAGGAACATTTCCTAACTTGTTCTATGAGGCCAACATTATCCTGATAACAAAGTCAAACGAGGATACTACAGAAAAGAGACTACAGACCAATGATTCTTATGAATATAAATGCCAAAATCAAGTACTGTTCCCAAACTCTACCAACCAGCTAACTGAATCCTAAAGCATATGCCATGACCAAATGGGATTTATCCCAGGCACACAAAGGTATTTCAATAGAATGAAATCAATCATTGAAATACATATTATATTAATATAACAAAGGGAAAATCTATATGATCACATCAATCAGTGCAGAAAAAGTATTTGACACAATTCAACAACTTTTAATGATTAAAAAAAAGACACTTAGAAAAGTAGGAATTGAAGGGAAATTCCTCATCATGACAAAAGGTATTTATAAAAAACCCACAGCTGATATACTCAATGGTGAAAGACTGAAAACTTTCCCCCAAGATCAACAAGACAAGGATGCCTACTCTTACCACTGGTATTCAACATTGTACTGAAAGTTCTAGCCAGAAATACTGAGGAAGGAAAAGAAATACAAGTCATCCAGATTGAAAAGCAAGAAGTAAAACTATATTTCCAGATGACATGATCCTATAAAGAAAATCCCAAAGAATGCCACAAAAAAATTACTATAGCTAATTTAAAAATTCAGCAACATTGCAGGGTAAAAGATCAATGCAAAAATTGACTTCATTTCTGTAAACAGCAACGAACAATCTGCAAAGGAAATTAAGAAAACAATTCCATTTACAATGGCATCCAAGAAAATAAATTCTTAGGAATAAATTTCAGGAGGTGAGAGACTTGTACACTGAAAACTATAACTACATTGCTGAAAGAAATTAAAGACACAAGTAAATGGAAAGACATCTCTTGTTCATGTTTCGGAAGACTTAATATTGTTAAGAGGACAACAATACCCAAAGCCACCTACAAATTCAGTACAATCCCTATCAAAATTCCAATGGTCTCTTTTTGCAGAAATGGAAAAGCTGAACCTCAAATTCATATGTAATTTTAAGGGGCCCTCAATAGCCAAAAAATACAGAAAAATAATAACAAAATAAGTAATCATACTTTACAATTTCAAACCTTGCTAAAAACAATAATCAAGACAGTGTGATATGGGAATAAATACTGACACCTAGATCAAAGGAATAGAACAGAGAATCCAGAAAACAATTAACTATAAGTGGTAAAACAACTTAATATGTAAGTGGTAAAGCTGTAGAACCTTTAAGAGAAAACTTAGGAGTAAACCTTCAGTCCAAACCTTGGATTTGGCAATGGATTCCTACAAATGACACTAATAGCATAAGCAACAGAAGAAAAAATGGATAAACTGGACCTTATCAAAATTAAAAATTTTGTGCATCAAAGAATATCACTAAGAAAGCAGCCTACAGAATGGGAGAGAATATTTACAAATAATGTATCTGGCAAGGATCTGCTATCCAGATTATATAAAGAACTCTTACATGTCAACAAAAATTAAGGAAACCACCATACACACATTGTTGTTATTCAGTTCCAAGGGAACCACGTCAGAATAACTTGTGATTTTTGTAGCTTGTAGTTCTTTCTCTGCATTACATTAATACAACAAATGGAAAATCTACATGAGCATCTCAACTGATGCAGAAAAAGTTGACAGTTCATCAACTTCTCATGATAAAAAAACACTCAAAAAAGTAGGAATAGAAGGGAAATTCCTCTTCATAAATACATAAGCATATTAAGAAACTTAATTATCATGTGCGGAATCGCCTTGTTGCAATGGTATTCTACAGGTACGCTTTACCATCAAGCTACCCCGGAGAGGCTCATAGACTAAATCAAGATGCTTGAATCCTTCAGGGTATTAAGTCAATTTAAAACACACAAAAAGAGGGAAAAAGAATGATAGTTTAACACATTAAGTGTAAGTCGCAAGCAGGGAAGAAAGAACTCATGACCTATATCCTATTTAAGTAATGTTTATTTGGCTTGCCTCTGCCTGGGCTGCATTAGTATACCTTGTTGATCTTGGAGTTAATAAGGAACAAATGTAAGGTTATGCAAGGGGACTAAGCAGATGAAAGTTGCTGAGAGTTAACCATACACACAGTTGCTCTCTTAAAGAGACACAGGGACATGTATTGCCAGAGCTGTAGTTCACCAATTAGCCTGATGAGCAAATGCAACATTTTATTTGTACTTCTTAGGTTGACCGGTGCGGCCAGAATGGGTGTCAACAATGGATGACCAAATAAGGTCTCATGAATAATAACTAAGGTAATACGTCTCCTGTATTAGTGTATCACAAATACCAGGGACTTCTTGGGATTTCAATCCCCTCTTAGTTTATCTGTTATCTCACATGTCTCATAGATTAATAACTTGCTTATCTATGTTAAGACATTTTAGGATTCCTGCCCATGTCATAGAAGCCATTTGATCACTTACTATCTGTGTTCACTTTTGAGTCTCTTCTATGTTAAAATTACCAACTTTATTTTGTGTATTTAACACAGCCTTTAAGTTTTACCCATCCCATTTATTTTTCTTCTTTCCCATAGCAGAATTAAATATTCTTAATTAACATATGAAACACATTATATTAATTGATGTATGTTCAAAGTATTACATTATATGTATTATACACATAGTAAAACTTACTCCAGACTTTTAGCCAATGAGTACAAATGAGATCAGATGAGACAGTGATAATCCACATTTCCCTGACGAATGCGTCTGCCTCTCTAACTCAGGACCTCTAACAGTGCTACACAGATTCTCTGGCTGGTCATTTAGGGAGTCCTCACAATGCCCCAGGTGCACTCACAGTCTTCATATTTGCACTGTACTTGTCTGGTGGATGCGATGTACTCATGTATTTCAGGAATGGAATACACCTACCTTCTAGAAATTACATATATATGATCAACAGAGAAGTTTATTTCCTATTGTCATTTAGTTTATTTTGAATTTTCTCCTTCCACCTCAGCAAAATTCTTAGATGTAAGTCCTATTTGACTCGTATCTCAATGACTCTAAATGATTCCGAGATCATAGGGTCTGAGCCCCCCTTACTGGATCGAGCTCCATTTTCTTGAAGCTTTACGAATCCTTTTTCTAAGGCACAATGGTCCTGTTCCAGCAGGTTTCTTGTGGCCCTACCCCACAGATTTCATCAGGAACAACCACACACGTGTATCAGTCTCTGACTCAAACTGAGATGCCACACACCCACATATCTGTCACATATCTATTGTTCCAAAATTTTTAAACAAGCTTGAGTGATGTGTACTGTCACAGTTGAAGGACATGAAGTCACATGGAGGTGAAGAGGCCCGCTAGAGATGATGGCCCCTGCCCAGACCTGTCATGCTCACCCCCTCTCAGGCCTTGTCATACTGAAGGTGACTGCACGTATGTTGATATCAACTCGAGGTGACTAAGGGTAGGAGATGTCTTGTCATTCTAACATATAGCCACCTAGCTGTGAAGCTAGATGGTCCTGGTGGGGAAAGAAACTGTTTCTGTACCCTGATCGTTGGCCCCTGATCGGTGGGGCTTCTTCTGAGGTATGACTGTGCCCTTCCTGTTTCTTCATGCTGTTGGTAGCAGTACAGGTTGTCATTAAGTTGAGGAGTGAAAACTGGACAGATGACCAATACAGTATTATTGGTCTCCTGAATTCCCTTTCATGTCTTCTATGAGTCTTGGCGCTAAGAAGATGAAAATTAGTACAAGGTTTTCTAAATAGTGCAATTTCTACCTTGTAGTTCCAGATTACATTCTGGTGACTGTAGGAAATATACCCAAAGACCATGTCTTTGACTAACAGAAATCTTAGAATTACAGTAGGAACTCTAAACAGCAGGCTCCTCTTGAAGACCCACTTGGGTCTGGCACTTTGGAGGCTGAAAAATGATCTACTTCCTTTAAGGAAGAGTTTGGACCAAGAGGTAATATTTAAGCAGATCCCTGGAACTCAAAGTCAATGGCATATTTCAGAACAATCAAATTTAATATGGTTTGAGGTTTTGCAATAAAGTCTCATATGATCCTAAGCAAAGAATGAAACTCCCTTCCCAGAGTCCAGGAAAGAACTTGAGCTGATGGTATTAAAAAATAGGTTAAACCAAACCAAAGGAAACAGACAGTAGGATGGGAGCCTCTGCCAACACAGGGTGGACTGGAACAGATAGTCACATACATTATCATTTTCCAAAACATCCTCTCTCCTGGGAGCCAGTGTTACCACTTGGCCTGCCAAGGGCCATGTGACCAGCCATTAATAACAACCTCAGGTCAACCATATCCTATGAAGCTGTTAACCCTTTAATCTCACAACAGTACTGTTTTTAAGATGAGTTGGTATATTTCTGTGTTGAAGGAATTTGAAGATTTGAGCTAGCCCAGAAGAAGTTATCTAAAGAGACATTTTTCTCACAAAAGTTATGTAGTTTGCTCCTCTGCTAAAGACTGCAGAAGGTGACATTAAATTGTGCCCAATACTTTAAGCCCATCACAACAATTTATGGGAAATTATTATATGTGTTTGGATATTCCTCAAGGAAAAAAAGATTTTAATAAGCATTCTGTTCACACACATGAAATAAAGGTCTTACTAGTTACTGAAATGGTACTTTACCCTCTTTAGGCAGACATTGTGTTTAGTATTTTCATTCACTCCTTAATTTAATCTTCTAAATAACTGCTTTGCAGAGTATAAAGTTAGAGAAACCAAGAACTAGAGGGTCTCAGTAATGATTCTACTTGGCAAGGGTGACTGACTTTATGGGATTAAGGTCTCCTCCCTTTATATATCCTCCACTATCTATATTATTCTCACAGAAAATATTAACAAACTATTGTTTTTGCAACTGAAATTTGCATTTCTTAGTAAAAGTTTTCTTCTATTTTTTTTGTGGTAAAATGTCCATAACTTAAAATGTATCATATTAACCATTTAAAGTGTACAGTTCATTTATATTAAGTATATTAATGTTGTGCAACCATTAACACCACCCATCTCCAGAAATATTTTAATCTTGCATAACTGAAACTCTGTGCCTGTTAAGAAATAATTCCCCATTCTCCCCTCTCCCTCAGCCCTTGGCAACCACCATTCTACTCTCTGTCTTTTGATTTTCACTGTTCTAGGTATCTTGAATGGAATCATACAGTGTTTCTCTTTTTGTGACTGGTTTATTCACTTAGAATAATGTCATCAAGGTTCACCCATGTAGCACATGTCAGAATTTCATTCCTTTTTAAGGCTGCATAGTATCCCTTTGTATGCCTAAATGATATTTTGCTTATCCGTTTGTCTTTTGAGGAACATTGAGTATATGCTCAGAAGTGGAATTGACAGATCATATGGTAATTTTATTTCATTTTTTTTAAGAAACACCATATTCTCTTCCAGAGCAGCTATACCATTTTACATTCCCACCACCAGTGCACAAAGGTTCCAGTTTCTCCACATTCTCACCAGTACTGGTTATTTTCCCATTTGTTTACTTGCTTTTTTTTTTGATGTAGCCATCCTAATAGGTGTGAGATAGTATCTCATTGGGATTATGATTTGCATTTCCACATGATATTGTAGTAATTATTATTAGTGATATTGAACATCTTATCTTGTGCTCAGAACAGGCTTGGTAATGGCGTATATTCCTTTTAATATGCTGTTGAATTCAATTTCTTAGTATTTTATGGAGGATTTGGCATCAAAATTCATAAGATCTATTGTTACGTAGTTTTCTTGTAGCATCTTTGGCTTTGATATCAAAGAATACTGGCCTCATAGAATGAGTTAGGAAAGAAGTGGTCTCTCCTCTTCAATTTCTTGGCAAGGTTTGAGAAGGATTGATGTTAGTTCTTCTCTAAGTGGTAGAATTCACCAGGGAAGCCTTAGGTCCAGGGCTTTCTTCATTGGAAGATTTTTATTTATTAATTTGATCTCCTCACTAGTTACAGGCCTATTCAGATTTCCTATTTCATTGTGATTCAGTATTCGTTAGATTCAGTATTTGAAAGATTCCTCAGAAAGTGTGTATTTCATCTAGGTTATCCAAGTTGTTGGCATACAGTTGTTCATAGTACTTGCTTATAATGCTTTTTTTTCTGTAGAATCAGTAGTAATGTCCTCACTTTCATTTATGGTTTTAGTAACTTAAGTTTTCCCTTTTTTTCTTAGTATAGCTAAAGTTTGTCAATTTTGTTGATTTTTGAAGAATCAACTTTTAGTTCCATTGTTTTTTCCTTGTTTTGCTATTTTCCTATTTTATTTATCTTTGCTCTAATGTTTATGATTCTCTTCCTTCTGCTAGACTTTGACTTAGTTTATTCTTTTTTTTTAGTTCTTTAAGTTATACATTTAGGTTGTTGATTTGAGATATTTCTTCTGTTTTAATGTAAGCATTTATAGCTATAAATTTCCCATTAACACTGCTTTCAATGCATTCTATAAGTTTTGGTATGGTGTATTTTCATTTGTATCATAGTATTTTATGCTCATTTTCATTTGTATCTTAGTAGTTTTGGATTTCACTTGTGATTTCTTTTTTTATACATTTGTTTAACAGTGTATTGTTTAATTTCCACAAATTTATGAAATTTCCAGTTTTACTGTTATTGACTCCTAATTCATCCCATTATGTTTTCATAGATATTATACTTTGTGTGATATCTATCTTTCTTAGTCCATTGAGATCTAATTTGTGGCCTAATATATGGTCTATCCTGGAAAATGTCCCATGTGCACATGAGAAGAATGTGCCTGCTCTTGTTGGTAGAGTTCTGTGTACATCTGTTGATAGAATTGTTTTGTTCTGTTGTTCAAGTCCTCTGTTTTTTATTTATCTCGGTATGGTTGTTCTATTCATTACTGAGAGTTGGGTATCAAAGTCTTCAGTTACTATTTTAGGAATGCCTATTTTTCCTTTCAAGTCTGTCAATTTTTCTGTATACATTTCGATACTCTGTTACTAGAAGCATATATGTTTATAACTGTTAAATCATCTTGCTGTTTTAAAGCTTTTATTAATATGTAATGCCCCCCTTTGTCTCATAACCTTTTTTGATTTGAAGTCTATTTTGTCTGATATTAATATAGCTATCCCTGCTCTCTTTTGATTACTATTTGCATAGAATGTTCTTTTCCATCCTTTCACTTTCATCCCCTCCCTTTTATTCTTTCATTGTAATAATCATGGCTGTTCTTGGGCCTTCTCTTCTGAATAGAATTTGAGATAACTTAATCCAATCCCAACAAGAAACTCTAATAGAATTCTAATGAAACTTTAGAACATTTTATATTGTTTGGAAAGATTAACATTTTTATGATGGCACATCCATAACTGGATCCTGATTTTTAAATAAAATGGTTTTAGTGTTTTGCTCTGTAGGGTAATAGCTGCTACTGATTTTTAGTTATAAAACCAAAGAGTCAGTCTTTCCTTGTACTCTAATTTTACTCAGAATTCCTATAAGGAATGGCTTTTGAATCTTAACAGTCATATTTTTATGATCCGTTGTTATATTCTTGATTTTTCCCTTTTAATCTGTTAATGTAATAAAGTATATTGATAAAATCTAGCAGTGTATCAAAATAATAGTAAATTAAAATCAAGTAGGATTTATTTTAGGACTACAGTGGTGGTTCCACATTAAAAAAATACTTGTTTTCTAATTTGGTATAATTATGCAACTATGTCTATATTAATAAATGAGATCAGTCTAAATCTCATTTTACTTTTTGGATACTGTCTTTATTCAGTTTTAGTTTTAAAGTCATCCTGGGTTCACAAAATTATTTGGAGAATTTTCTAGCTTTACACTGGCCTAGAATAGCACATATTTTAAAAATACATAAAGAAGTTTGAAAGCAAGAAAGGAGAATTCTTAGGTGCCCAACCCAAAGACGGAAGTACAAAGCTGGCGTGGTGAGGAGTAGTTTAAACCAGAGCTGAGTTTCCTACGTGAAGGTGAGGTTCATGGTGGGCCACGTATTTCGAGGACTAAGGCTTGGATGAATCTTACTTTACTATCTTGAAAAACTGCAAGATTCTTATCATACGCCTGAGACCTTGCATGGAATAAAGAATTACTTTAAGAGATTAAAACACCTAGCCTGTGCTGTGCCAGGGTGTGAAGTACAAAAGATATTACTCATATAAATGCAAGCCAAAAAAATAACATTAAAATACATTAAAACCATTTGACCCATTGGAGTGCCCAATAAAAGCACCGATTTTTGGGAATGTTCCCAAACCTATGCAACACCTGCTGAAGAGTTACTTGGTCAAAAATTAGAAACCACATTTGCAAACAAATCACCATGAGGTAGATTCAATATATGCAACAAACAGAATAAACAGTTCAAAACTGAAATTTAAAAACACAGTAATTGAAATTTAAAAATTCAGTGGATAAATTAAATAGTAGATAAGACCAGCTAAACAGAACTGACACATCGGAAGATTGACCAATAAAAAATCTGAAAAACATGAATAAATACAAATAATAGGATAGGAGGCATCAAGTTAGGTCAAAAAGGAGTTTCAGGAGGAAAGAATAGTATACACTATATACAAAGGGTTAACGAAAGGGCAGTTTCCAGAACAAAGACATCAATTTTCAGATTAAAAGACCATGCTCAGTCTCAACTTTGTTAAAACAAATCACAACTGGATAAATCATATTAAAGCAAAACTGAACTTTGAGGTTAAAAATAATTTTAAAATAACTTTTGATACATGTTGTAACTTTCCATATACCATGTCCTCAACCTTTACATATACTTCTTTCATTGACCACTTTATTTCTTCCTTGCCTCAGCTAGTATCTCTTTTTCTTATCTCAGAACTTTGTTTCAGCAGTTTCATTCCACATCCAAAAGATATGGGTAACCTAGTTTCAGAAGCACACTTAGAAACTATTATTCTAATTTTTTGTAAAAATCTCTTCTCTGAAACTTTAGCATCTTGTTATGACACTCTACCTTTCACCATTATTGTTACTGATTTTCTTGGTTGTTATTTATCACTTATTTATAGATTCGTGGACAGGAAGTCCAATGAAATAGAAAATTTCGGTAACTCTGAATAATGGTTTCCTAAGATTTTCATCTAGTGTGATGGACAACTGACTTCAATCTATTTCAGTCATGATCTGGTCCTCTGTCCTTTACCCAGTATTGTTCTATATTTTGAAACAGCACCTAATTCAGTAGTACCAGACGTCATAGTCTATTACATGAATTCTCTTATTAATGTTTTCACTTACTTCACATACTAATCCTTCCCTTTTCCCCCCATAAACTCATTCCTTGATCAACCCAAATATCTACAACTGGTAATTGCTTCACTGGACTGCTGACTCCACCTGGTTGAAACATAATCTATATAGATCGGTGCCCGATTCGGGGTCTCCATGCTTATCTGGACTCTCCATTCCATCTGCCATTTCTCCACTCAACCCCTTCTTCATGCTCACAGTGATTATTTTATGCCTTTACCGCCATCACCAACTTTCTTAGCCATCGCGGCTCTATACGTACTCATTCTTTACTTCATAGGAAATAGACACTCGGTTGAATTGACTGTGTTAAATATTCTTCACATGGAAGAACAACACGTTGAAAATTAGAATGTAGATGAAACTGGGAAAAGATGTGGAGGTAATGACTTATTTGTAATAAAAAGAAAACCGATATAAGAAAGAAAAAGATAAATACTTCCATTTAACAACGGGCAAAGAACCTGAACCCCCATGTGGCTGGTCGGGTGAGATACCATTCCTCCGTCATTCACCAACTCAACACTGGGCATGGGAGGGACTTGTTTGACAAGTATACAAGGAAATTGCTGCTCTCTGCAAGTGGTAGGAATCAAAACATTATACCAAATAGTTATACCAACTTAGATTCCTACTACCAGAATTTCACATTCTAATTCCACTTTTAGGAACCCATCTAAAAGACTTGGAACTGCTTTTTCTTTTCTCCTGAAAAAAAGTAGAGATCGAATATAAAGCTGAAGACTGAAGTTTGAGTCACAACTACTTATAGAGTTTGAGATAAATGAAATAAGCCAGTTAAATGAAAAGAGAGAGAAAAGAGACTTCCAGGAAGGTAGTTGGGAAACTAGAAAGTGCAATGTCAAGGAAATCAGAGAGAAAATGAAATTCCAGTAGGACATCAGCAGTATCAACTTTGATAGGGGATCAATTAACATGATTTTTAAATGGATGAATTGGGCCTGACCCCTTTGAAAGCTGATACTGAGAACTTGACACTTAACCATTTTTGGAAATTGTCAAATGCACCTGTTGCCCACCAACTAGTTAAATTTCCATAAAGAGTAAAGACACTTACATATTTACTGACTGTTGTTGCCTTTTTAAAGTCTCATGTATTTAAATCAAAACTCAAAGCAGGATGGATCTAAAGTTTAAATCTCAGGCTTTTCTCTGGGCAATGTTGCGCTGTTTTGCTCTAGGCCATCAAAATAAAAACTACTCAAGAAGACGGCTGCTGCTATAAAGGTCATCTGGAAAGTGCATGGAAGGGCCCTGAACTGCTGCTGGGAAAGGAAAATTGTCTTCCGGCCCGTGAGCTGGCATGCTTGTCCGCTGAGTGGCTTCAGTGGTTTCATCTGTTGCTGAAAGAGCCAAGAAAAAGGGGTAAAACAGGACTGTCATCCACACCACAGGGAGCTGGACAGGAACAGCGGCTAAGTACTGTGTTTGTGTGCTGCCCCTTCTGGCCCGACAGACTGTACGGACTTTCAGTCTTCATTTCAATACGAGCAATCCAACCTTGGCATTCATTGGGTTTTTGTACAGCTTGCTGATAGCCCAAAGGTACCAGCATAGACAACGTCAAACTATGATCTTGCGAAGCATCACAATGCCCTGGCGGGAAGGGTAAACGTCTCCCATATTCTGGTATCCTGTGTACATTCATTGGATGTTCACAGAGAGAAAGGACTAGATAGAATACCTGGAAATTGATTTTTTGCCTTCAGACAGTCTCTGATAAAGCACTACTCCATTGTAAATCATGAAAATAGTCTGGAGACATCACAGTTTGAATCTCTGAGGTTCAGATTGTTAGTTCAACATTAGGCATTGGAAATTCTCTCTTCTTTTTTTCTTGATCCTAAAGTGTTGAAGGAGAAAACAAAACATTATGTAAGAATATTCCATTAAAGATACTGAACTGATTAGCAAAGATGAAAAAAGTGCTCAATCCTGGTGGAAATCTTATAAGGAAATAGGAGGAAGTAGAATTCTTTTCTTTAATAAGTGAGAAAATTGTCCCAAATCTTCTGGATGAAAACAGGAACCCAAATCCTTAATTCCTTACTGACTTAGCAATTTATACTCTAGGTATTTATTCCAAGGACCTAAATAAGACAGTGTCTAAATAGCTAAGTATAAAGATAGTTGTTGTTGTAATACATACAGCTTAAGCTATAAATATTTAAACAACCTAAGTATTTAACAGTGATTGAACTGTATTCCATTCTGTAGATGTTGTGGATTATTTATTTAGTCCTTTAATATTTTATGGAAGTAAATTTGACATGGAAGCATATACATAGGTTCTTTTTCTCATTAACATTTTAATATGAAAATTTTACAAATCTACCAAAAAACTGAACAAAGTACAGAGAACACCCACATAGCTACTGCCTAGATGCTGTAATTAACATGTTACTTTATCACATAGGTATATCCATCTTTATATTTCTTTAAATGCACTGAAAAGTAAGATGCAGACATCAGGTCACTTCTGCCTAAATACTTTAGGATGCATATTATTGACTAGAGTTCAATATTTGTTGTTCTTTTCTTAGGTAAAAGTTACATGCAGTGAAATGTAAAAACTTGAAATGGACCGTTAGATGCATTTTGACAGACGGCATACCCCTGTGTAACCTAAACCCCTGTCAAGAGAGAGAGCATTACAGCCACGCCAGGTTTGCTCTGCCCCCTCCTCCTCCCTGCCCCACTCTCCTGCCACTCCTTCTCAGGCCACCACGACATCCTTTACTATTTCCACAGCGCTTCGTAGTGAGGCCATTTCAGTCAGCAACAAATTTTCTTTCTCTAGGAGTGGACCCCGGTCCTCCACCCCTTCCCAGTACCACATGTCCACAGGGGACACTCGAATGTCTCCCCGTCCATATGGGCAGCCCACTGAAACACTCCTCCCGTGAGGGCAGCCTTTTCCTTGGTCAACAATGAACCCTACCAACTATGCCAATTGTCTTGCCAGTGGGTTTCAGCCCCAGACAAGTTCACTTTGGATTCGGTGTGACCAAAGAAATGACAGTAGAACATTCTTGGGGTGAAAGGGTTATACCCAACTTTATTTCCACAGTGGCCGGTCAATCACTAAAATCCTGTTCACTCAAAGTGAGTCCGCATGCAGCAGGCTGGTCTCTGCCTCTGGGCCTCTCTGCCAGCACAGCCGTCCCAGTCTCTGTCCTCGGCGCTGCCACCACTCCAGCCTCTGCTCTGCTCTCCTGCAGCCTTGCAGCCGTGCCACCGTGTCACTCAGACCACTGGGCAGTGCTCTTTATGTAGAGTCAATAACAACACATTGCGCACACACGTGTAGTGAGCTAGCCAACCAGGGCCAGGTGGCCACAGGAACCTTCATTTTATCCACACTGTTCTAAAACTTCATGTGAATGAACTCATGCAGGATATACTCTTTAGGGTAACACTTCTTTCACTCAGCATTATTTCTGAGATTCCTACATACTGCTGTGTATACTGCTTGCCGAGTACTACACCATTGTATGTGTGCACTATAGTTTGTTTATCCATTCTATTGTTTACAGACCCCTGGACTAGGAAACGTGTAATGTCTACTTTGGTGAATGTAAACATGCTGCAAAATAGGATAGATCATGTGGTTTCATATTTGCATAACACACAAATATATATATATACACATACACACACACACACACACGTATCACAGAGACATATCACAATGTTTGGATCTTTGAGATTCAGATTGTTGAATCTATATATAAACCATTTTTGAGTACTGTCTACATAGAAAGCTATCTGATAGTCTACCAAACTACAGCAGAGGTAGCCCCTGGTGGCAGAATTTGGGTGGTAGAAAGTTTTGCTTGCATTTTCTAGCTCTTCTGCAATGAACATGAACACTAATAACCAATAATTTACTCTTTTTTAACTAATCAACTGCATGTGATGGGACTGTAGGATAAGTGAGATTGAAAAGTAAACACGGAGCTGTAACATGAGTCTCCTTACCTGGAATCAGTGGGGAAAGCAGAAATGTAACCCCTCAGCTGCAAGAACCATGACATGATGGCCTCCCACAGGGGTGGGGTGGTGCTGTGAGGTGACCCGAGTGCCATCTGCGGAGAAACAGCTTATGAAAAACTATCTGAACAAAGACTCAGGACTGGAGTCCTGTGCCTGGGTTAGCAAGCTACCTCATAAAATCCCCAAAGTTATTTTTTCCCCACTTTACAAAAGTTGTGAATTAACCTTTTGTTGTTTTCTAAAAACTGGGTGAGGAAAATATGGAGCATTTTACTAAGGTGAATGAGAATAATGGGTACCCAGAGACTGCATCTGTGTGGGAAGATGAAAACCTAATTCTGTATCATCTGTAAAGCTGCATGAGGCACACAGGGTAGGTTTTAGTTTCACTGGAAACATGGGAATAGTCAAGGGATGTGACTTGGCAAAACCATGGAAAGCAGTAGCTTAAAACACTTCTGACTTTATTTGCAAATGAAAACTCTCCCTGCCATACCTGCTGAGGACCCTCAACTGTGTCATTTTATTTAAAACATTTTTCAATATTCAAAAAATGAGTACATTTGTAAATATTTTCTTATTGAAGTATAGTTCATATACTATACTACATTCGTTTCCAGTACACAGCATAGTGATTCTCCAGTTACATACATCACTGAATCCTCATCCCAACCAGTGCAGTTACTATCTGTCTGTATGGGAAGATGTTCTAGGACTACTGACTCTATTCTCTATGCTCTACTTCATTCCTGTGACTAATTTATGTGATGATTCAGATTTTGTGCCTCTTTATCCCCTTCACCTATTTCACCCATCCACCCATGCCAACCCTGCCCCCATGGTAACCACCAGTCACTTCTCAGTGTTTATGAGTCTTTTGCTGTTTTGTTCATTTTGTTTTTAAAATATTTTTTAAATGCATATCAGAATGCTAGGCCTGGTGAGATCTGTTTGTCATGAAAGACAAAGGCAAAAGGAGTCATTGGAAATGAACCATTACCTCAGGGCCTTCACAAGAGGGGAAAAGAGCTTCTCACCTCTGTGCTCTGGGCCTCCGGAGGAACCGAACAGCTCTGTTCCCCGTTCTTAGAAAAGAGGCTTGGAGGCCGAAGAGTCAGCCCTAACTTTTCTGTCTCTCTTCTCTTACTCAGAAGGAAAGTGATTCAAGAGCGCAGGATTATCGGTGAGGCTGGGTCAGAACCCAGCCTTTCCCACTTCCGATTTGAGAGTCAAGCTGTTGGATGAGGCTTAGACAGGGCCCCCTGATGGCCAGCGCGCACCTCAGGTACCACGTGGGGGTCACGCTCTCCCTCTGCATTTTCCCTTCTTTTGCAAAAAGAGCTGTGGGTAAAATGAGAGTTCCTGTGGTCAGGATTCTCACCTGGCCCTGGTTGACTAGCTCACTGCACACCTGTGGGCAATACATGGCTGTTAACTCTATATAAAGAGCTCCACCCAGTGCTCTGGGCACGTGACACGGTGGCAGGGCTGCAAGGCTGCAGGAGAGCAGAGCATAGGCTGGAGTGGTGGCAGCGCCAAGGACACAGGCCCAGAGGACGGCTGTGCAGGACAACTGTGCAGAGAAGCCCAGAGGACGGCTGTGAGGGATGACTTTGCAGAGAGGCCCAGAGGACGACTGTGCAAACAGAGGGGCCCGGAGGCAGAGACCGGCTTGCTGCATACAGACTCGCTCTGACTGACCTGCCACCTGGAAATAAAGTTGGGTATAACCCTTTCACCCTAAGAACATTTTATTGTCCATTTCTTTGGTCACATCGAATCTATAGTGAACTTGCCCGGGGCTGAAACCCATTGGCAAGACAAGAGCCCAGTGAGGTCTTTGACTGACGCAGTGTGTGAGAGCCTCAGAGTGTGGCCCTTCCGGCCAGAGGAGGCCGGAAGACCTGCAGACCCATGGGCCTGGTAGAAAGATCATCTGGCAGAGTAGGCAGAGTGCTGGATGTGTGGTCAGAAGATGGCTGAATCCTCGCCATACCCAAGGGGTCAGGCTCTGAAACTTTCTGGAAAATGTGTCAGATAAAATATTTATTGTTTTAAAGCACCTGCTATAGATCCCAGTTTTAACATCCCAAATTAGAATAATAAACTCAGGGGTTTTTTTTTATTATACACTTATTTGTGTAATACTTCATGCTAGGCATTGATGACTAGACAATTTAATGGTTTAATGACTGAAAATCTAGACTCCAGAGTCAGACTGTCTCAATTGAATCCTAGCTCCACCACTGATTATCAGCAAGAGATCAGATTACTTAACTTCTCTGTTCAGTCTCTTCCTCTGTAAAATGAGGACGATAGAAGTACCTTCCTCACAGGGTTATTATGAGTATTAAATGAGTTAATACATACACAGCACTTAGAACAGCTCCTGGCCCATAATAAGTGGTATACATTTGGCCATTATTAATGTTATTAGACACAATATCTGCTTAAAGATAGGAATAATTACAGAGCTGAGAATAACAATGAATCCAGGTAATATTCTGATAGAGAAATGGGTTCAAAGGAAGCTGTGGCCAATAGTGCATGAGCTGAAAAGATTATCCTAACTTATTCTGATATTAGAATTAGTCAACCAGCCAAGGATGTATCACCACCCAAAGAAATCTAAAGAAGCTATTAGTCTGTCTAGGCTTTCAGGTCTGGGTTGGTGCAGTGTCCTGTGACAAAACATGGTTAACCAGGGCCACAGAGTTCCTAAATGGATCCCTTAACTCTATCAGCCACCACAAGTAGTGGCTTGGAGGGGGTGGGCTGGGGACAGGTCACAGGGGAAGAGCTGTGGGTTAGCTCAGGGGCCAGCCTCCCTGGCCCCTCCCAGCTGGCTGTACAATCCTCTCTTCTCAGAAGCACAGCAGTCTACACCTCCGTATTCTTTCCCCCAGATTTATCTCTCCTGGAGGGCAGATTAGGGAGAATAAAACAATTGCGCGACTTTCCCCTTTCTGCCTTCACTAAAATTATACTGATGCACTGGCCACAGAACAGCAGCCAGCGAGAACCAGGCGTTTGCCAGGAGGCAATGCTGAGATGGAGAGCACGCACGTGGCCCAGCTGGAGCGGCCGGCCACGATCAAGAAGTGAGAGTCAGAGACCAGCCGTCGGAGCTGGGATCTAAGGGCTGGCTGGGGAGGGATGCCTGTGAGAGCACAGCCAGACAACGAGGAGCCAGCCGAGGCCGAAAGGCGGCAGTGGAAGAATTATTGAACTATTCCTATAGAATCAGGCTGCATTCACAGTTACCCTGTGGGACTTCTTAAAGATTCTGATTAGCTGCATTTGACATAAATAATTTTTTTACAATACTTTTGGAAAGAAAGGTATTAACTCCCAAAAAAGAATGAACAGCTATTATTCTCAAAGGAGAGAAATCCTCAGTTGTTTTTTTTTTGTTTGTTTGTTTGCTTACCTAAATGCAGTCATCCATTTAGGGAACAGACAGTCCATGTAGAGTAGCCCGGAGAACCACGAGGGTGAAGCAAGCAGCATGGGAGAGGGATGGGGTGTCTGGAGGCAGGGTGGAAGACTTTCCATGGCATCAGGGTTAGGTCCAAGACTTTCCGTGCCATCAGGGTTAGGTCCCATCTCTCTTGACTCAGGTGGGGGCCCAGAGCTCATGCTTTATGGCCCTACCCGTGTACAGGTGAGAGGCTTTCCCCTTCCAAACTCCACTGCCCTTCGTGATGTTAAAGATCCACTTTCCCTCTTTTTAAAAAACACTTATGGCTGTTGTTTCGGGCCACTGCAAAGAGGAAATTTCCTACTGGGGATATTCAGATAGGACTGTGCAAAGTCTTCGGGCACAGGCTGTTCTTCCTGCCAAGTGGTTAAGCAGGTGATAGGTGGGCATCTCAAGATCGAAGCTCTCCCTGTATGATAACAAGGAGAACAACCAAGGGCCTCTTCTAGTGATGCGTGCAGAGCTGTTGTGAACGCAGTGGACTCTTGATTATTGCTCAGCTTGAGGCCGTCAGTGGTCTCTGGCAGAGGCTCGGCAGCCCCCAACTCCTGTGCACTTGGCCCCTTCACCTGCGGCTCCCTGCGTGGGCTCCACAGTCCTCCTCCCAGGCCAGGCTTCCATCTCTGTCCTCATGGGGAGATGGTGGTCTGGTGTCTCTGACCCCCTACCAAGCTATGATTAGTATCATAAAACCCTCTCCTCCATTCCTTCAGGGCCTAGTTCTTTTCACTCTCAAAGTTCATATTGATGATGTGTGCATAAAATGAAAGTTCCTGTGGCCAAGATTCTCACCGGGCCCTGGCTGGCTAGCTCACTACACACGTGTGGGCAATGCGTTGTTACTGACTCTATGTAAAGAGCTCCGCCCAGTGCTCTGTGCGCTACATGGTGGCATGGCTGCAAGGCTGCAGGAGAGCAGAGCAGAGGCTGGAGTGGTGGCAGCGCCGAGGACAGAGACTGGGATGGCTGTGCAGACAGAGAGGCCCAGAGGACGGCTGTGTGGGCAGAGACCGGCTTGCTGCATGCAGACTTGCTCTGAGGGAATGGGATTTTAGTGACAGACCTGCCACCTGGAAATAAAGCTGGCTATAACCCTTTCACTCCAAGAACGTCCTACTGTCATTTTCTTTGGTCACGTTGGATCCATAGTGAACTTGCCCAGGGCTGAAATCCATTGGCAAGACATAATGTTATTAATTTTTTTATCAATTTCCTTGCCATCTGTCAGGCTGACTGGCTAACTAACACCCATGCTCGCTCTCCGTTTGTGGTCACCACTTGCCCACAAGCCCAGCACGGCAGGACAGGTGCTGCCTTCGGTCTTCCTCACATAGCTCGCCTTGCACACGTGCTCTGGTATCTAGGGATCTCCAAGCAGGAACCTGATAAACGTGACCTCCCATGAGAAGTTCAGGTGGAGCCTCCCTAGAAAATAGCTTCTGGGCACAGGCAACCATGTAAAGTTCAATCAAGTCTCATATGTTTAAAACAGTTTCCCCAGAATTGGTATGTGATGCTTTCAAATACTGGATTTCAGCATAATCTACTTCAGGGTCCCATTATAACACCCCGAGCACTTCGACCTCTCTTCCTGTGCCCCCAAGGTCATGTGTTGTTGCCCTTCCTTATCTCCAACCCCGATTCAAAGGAATGAACGTAGTTTCTCTTACCCTCAGATACCCCAAACTGCCATGGCATTCCAAACTTTTGATAGGTTCAACATTTTAGGATTTAGAGAATTTTTAGAAGTGGAGGATGAGCTGACAGAGGGGACAAAGAGGAAAGAAGGGAGGGCTTCAAAAGCATTTGTTCCACTTAGACAATGAGCGAACAGAGGAGCCAACGCACAAACCACCTCAGGTCCATGTTGGAGTGAGTGTGGACTGGGGCACCCAAACATTTATTCTAATTCTTAAGCCATAGCCTCTCTTTTCCCTCATTCTTCCTTTTATCAGCCCAGGTATCCTCAATGAGTCCCTTCATGTAAGCAAATTAAGAGGCTTAGCAGCTCCTTCTTTATGTCCCTGTGGATAGCAAGTGCCAGCTGGCATAATTAGGAGGCCCTGACACCAGCTTATCCACTGGGGAACTGAGCAGTGTCCCAAGTTCTTCAGTTCTCATATCGGGGCCCTGTAAGAGTGTTTCATATCCCAGTTTCATTATGTAAACTTTCACTCTTGGAGAATGTTTTTCAAGGACCCAGTTGGTGGAGGTGCTCTGGTTCGGATCAGTGGGACCCCAGTTCCTTGCTCTGACTGCCCTGAAGTACAGCTGGAGGCCTCGGTTAGAAAGCACCCAGAAGCCCATGTTTTCCCATGAGTCCACTCCAAGGGCCATTTAGAAATGTAGCAGTCATGATTTGCTAAATAATTTTGGAAAAATTTTCTAGAAATTTTAGAAGTTGGGAGTTAAATGTACTACATAAGGAAAACCCTAACCTGTGAGCTAAATGAAAATAATGCTTTTCCAAGTGGGAAAAATGCTTTCGTACATAACCTCCTTTTGGTGTTGACCCGATCTAGGCGTGTTATAACATGTACTGTCTTTAGATCAGTGATGCTTATTCCAGCTACCAACCATGAGTTCATTTACTCAGTTAGCAAGAGTCCAAGTTCAAGTGAAGGCGTTTGTTTCAACACAATAATGGCAGGAACAATGTGTTTGTCCTTTCTCTTAGAAAATAACTAATTTGAGTGTATTGCTTAAGCAAATCTTTTGAAGCTAAATCTTTTGTAAATTAGGATATACCAAGGAAAGTCGTGAAATCTAACATTATAAAAGCATTCCCAGAATTTTAAATGGAAAGGAATCATAGAAATAAAGAAATTGAATCCTGAAAAGAGATTAGACTAACGTAACGGATTCACCATCATCATAGGTATCCAATCCCTAGAACCTATTCTGATTTAAATTTTTCCTCTTTAAATTATGAAATATTTCAAACACATAATCTAACGTTCTTGATGTAAAGTTTTACCATACCTTAGTCAATTTTTTAATATAAATTTTAAAACCCTATGCACTCCTCACTGTTCCTATTTCTGTCTCCCTCCTCATTAACCATTCCTGTTATTTATCATTTCCAGATATATTTAAATGCTTTTAATCATACTTATTATCCCTAAATATAAGTACAATATTTTTTAATGCATTTCAACTTTTTTCTCTTTGTAATTTTTGTCTTTATATTTTCTGCAATGTTGGAATGCTATGTAATGAAGAATATAAAAAATAATACTGAAGACCAGTCACAAACTGGGAGACAATACTTGCCAAAGACACATCTGATAAAGGACTACTGTCCAAAATATGCAAATAACTCCTAAAACTCAACAGTACAGAAAACAAACAACCTGATTTAAAAATGGACCTATGACAAAAGACATCTCCCCAGAGAAGATACACAGGTGGCAAACAAGCAAATAAAAAGATGCGCCATGCCCTGTGTCCCCAGGGAAATGCTGGGAAGATGGAGGGCACAGGGACTCTCTTCCACTGCTGATGGGAGTGCAGCACGGAACAGCCACTTTGGTGGTTTCTCACGAAACTAAAACATATTCTTATAATGTGATCCAGCAATTGTGCTCCTTGGCATTTACCCAAAGGAGGTGAAAAGTTATGTCCCTAGAAAAACATCAACTTTATTCATAATGGCCCAAAATTGGAAACAATCAAGGTGTACTGTTGTAGGTCAATGGATAAACTATGAGATCCAGACAATGGAATATTATTCAGTGTTAAGAAGAAATGACCTATCAAACCATGAAAAGACATGGAGGAACATTAAATGCATATTACTAAGTGACAGAAGTTAATCTGAAATGGCTACATACTGTATGATTCCAGCTATGTGGGGTGCTGGAAAAGACAAAACTATGTAACAATAAAAAGATCAGAGGTTACCAGGGGCCGGGGGTGGGAAGATGAACAGGCAAAGCACAGAAGATCTTTGGGGAAGTGAAAATACTTTCTGTGACACCATAATGATGAATACGTGTCCTTTTATACTTTTCCAAATCCTTAGAATGTGTAACACCAAGAGTGAACCAAAACTATAGACCTTGGGTGATTATGGTGTAGACTCATCAGTTGTAACAAATGTACCTTTCTGGTGGGGAATGTTGATCATGCAGGGGCTGTGCATGTGTGAGGGGCAGGGGCATATGGGGAATCTCTGTGTCTCCCCCTCAATTTTGCTGTGAATCTAAAACTCTAAAAAGTAAAATCTTAATAAAAAAAAGTCTTAAAAATTAAGCCCGATGATTATAAAAAAATTCCAATAATAATACTGCTTTTTTTAAATTAAGGTATCATTGATATACAATCGTCTGAAGATTTCACATGAGCAACATTGTGGTTTCAACAATGCTGATTTTATGTATATACACATATACATTAATATGTATAAATGACCACTTTTATTTTCTGGCTTGAGCTACTAGGTAGACAAGATATGAGATCCTAAGACATGAAAGGTATCCAGAAAGCTAAAGTGTACATCAACATCTAAGAGATGGACAGAGCAGCCCACAAAGAAATCAGAAGGAGCAGAAGTGCAGAAGAAAAGTAGACGAATGTGATGTGACCATAGAGCATCGGCATGTAGAGTAGATAACAGTGTCTAAAGAGACAGACACTATTCTAAGAACTATTATGAAGACAGAGTATTCACATAGGAAGGAATGAGGGGAACTACAGAATTTATTTCATCACCAGACACGCAAGCCTTCAACCCTTTGCTCAACCCACAGTAGCAAAGGCACACAATTAAGTTCTTTCATGTAAAGAAACTTATATGAGAGTATCCAGAATAAAAGAATTTCAGGCTTTATAATTCTTCACAGGAACAATCTCTATAAAATAGTCCACAATACAATTTCTTTTATTATTTCCAACTATAAGAATATCACTCTAAAACATTGTTTATTAAAAGCAAACCCTGTACAAATCCTTACCCCCTGTGTTATGTCGACTCCTCCAAGAGAAACGTTACAGCTTTGGGTTTGGAGCAAGTTGGAAGTCCATCAGCAGCCTTTATTAGCTGTGTAACTCCGGGCAAGTTATTTCACCACTATGAACTTCCATTTCCTCTCTGTTAGGTGGAAATTGTAGGGTTGTTTTGAGAGTAAGTCAGATAATGCAGATAGTAAGTGCTGAATGCATTACAATAATGCTAAGGCTCATAACATATTTTAAAATGCCATTGCTTTTCTAGCTCTTTCTCTGAACATCCATATCTAGGTATTTTGTGCTCGAGAAGTACTTTAAATCTATGCTTTGATTCACAGGCACTGATTTATAACTGCTGGTATACAAATAATGTGACATCTCCTTGACAAAACTGAGCCCCGGGCCATGGCAGAACCTTTTTCTTCTTTACACTCAGCACTACAGCAGCCTCTGGCTCCTGGTAACGTGCCATGTTAATGAGTTGAAGGACAAAACCATGATGATCTTGACAGATGCAGAAAATCACATGCTGAAATACAACCTAAATTTATGATTAAAAAATATACTTTTAGCAAAACAGGTTAGAACAGACATTTAAGCATCTAATAATGAAATTCTACAAAAACAAAACAGGTAAACTGCAGGAAATATGTGATGACATAAGGAAATTAGTCCTTTGAAATTGGGAACAAGGCAAGGATGTTATCACTCTATTCATCAGTTGGTCAAGTTCATAGTAACGCGGTAAGGCAACAAAAAAGACATGAAAGGTACAAAGTTTGGAAATGAAAAATAAAAGTAAACTATATGCAGATAATATTATATATGAAGAAATATTAAAATAATTCACAGACAGATCATGAGAATTAAAAACTGTTTTGCAAGAATACCGTATATGAAATAAATATTTAAAAATAATTTCCATATTTCAGAAAGCATTAGGAAATTAAATTTAGCAAATGCTTTTATAATAGCATCATAATATAGACCTACGAATAAATCTAAGACTGTGCTAGACTTCTATACAGAAAACCACAACACTAAGAGAAATAGAAGAACACCTTTATCTAAATTGTGTTACAAATCATAAATGGATTGGAATATTCAATCTTATATATACCAATTCTTCATGAAATGATGCAATCTTAAGTTTTACAGATTTTTTTTAATTTGATAAACTGTAAAGTTTATATGGAAATGCAAAGGCTTTAAGAAAGCCAAGACTTTCTTTTTTTTTCAGTTAAAACTTTTAATCCTGAGAGCGTGACCTGAACAACTTCAGTATACAACAAACAAAACATAACTTCACAATTAATAGTTGTGACTTCTCACGTACCATCTACAAGCCTATAAGTAGACTGCCAACTAGTAATGTTCTCGGATAAGAGTAGAACAAGAAGTTAGAACGTTAGGGGCTTATTGTTTTATTGTGAGGTAACTTGTATTGTTGTATTTTTGCCTAGCATTTAATTTTCCCATTGATAGGGCTGGTATATGTAGATTAGTAGTTTATCTTGTTTGAATGAAACTAGAATGGTTTATTATCTGTTTTATTTCAGATTCTTAGAATAGTGTTTCAGGTTATTATTTTTTATTAAGATATCACTGATATACACTCTTATGAAGGTTTTGAAAGAAAACCAATGTGGTTATTACATTCACCCTTATTCTCGAGTCCCCCCCATACCCCGCTGCAGTCACTGTCCATGAGTGTAGTAAAATGCCACAGAGTCCCTATTTGTCCTCTTTAAGCCACACTGCAAGACTTTATTAAGAAATGTAAGATAAGTTACCTTCTCAAATTCCGGAATTTATTAAAAAGCTACCATAATTTGGACAGTGTGGTGTTAGGCATGTATAGGATTGAATAATAGATCAATGTATATTTGAAATAGACCAAAGAAATAAAAAATCATCTGCATATGGAAACATTGCCCCTCAAAATAAAGTTCTCAAATCTGGCTGGACTCTACTTTGCATGGGCAGTATTTTGATTAGAGGTTCTGGTAACCAGGAGAAACTGTGTCAAGATACACTGCACTTATTTTTGTTCAGTATGGTTACCTTGCTGCTGTTAGTTTTTAGTGCCTTTGTACAGAAATGTAATCATCTGGCATTTTTTTCAGAAACATTATTGGTGTGAAGAACTCACCAGTCTGATTAGAACTGGGGACAATGCTAAGATTCTCAAGGAGAGACAGGAACTAGGGGATGTGAGATC
This sequence comes from Phataginus tricuspis, assembly GCA_029783875.1. Classification (NCBI taxonomy): domain Eukaryota; kingdom Metazoa; phylum Chordata; class Mammalia; order Pholidota; family Manidae; genus Phataginus; species Phataginus tricuspis. Next base: position 3,999,111 of record JAQQAC010012171.1, on the reverse strand, counting down.
TGGACGCTATAGACCAATGACAAGAGGCTGTTGGGTCTTTGGGGGCAATTTTTATGGGCAAGTTGTGTCAGTTGACCATGCCTATCAAACTCCTAATTTCACCTAGTAAGGCTTTAAGGATAAATGATGAGGGACCATGTGGTAGCAAGGAACAGAGATCCCCTCTAGCTCCCAAATATAGTAGCCAAGGGCTATGAGCGTAAAGTAGCCAAGATGTAAGGGTGAGTGAAATCTTCAAAGGAAGCTGAAACAGCAGAGGGAAGAAAGGCCGCCATCCAAGTGTCATGAGTTGAAGTCCCACCTTCATGAAACTGGGGTAAAATGGAAGAAGCAGGAAGGTCTGAGGCTCTCAAGTGTCTGCTGGACTGGTCGTTTGACTTCCACTGACTTTCCATTGAAGATAAGAGAATGGAGCTTTTTAGATGCCCTGACCTAACTCTCTGTGTAGGAGGGGCTACATTACAGGGGTGGTTACAAGTCAAGTGAAGTTTTTAGTGCCTATGTTAATGCTTTCAATTCAGGAAATCTCTGTTTTTATATGCAAGATACTCTTTTTATTCCTATAGGCAGCTCTTCTACCTTAGCTGGAACAGGCTTTCATTTAACTAATTTGTGTAAAAGTATTCTGAACTGTTTGAGATTTCATTTAAAAAATTGTGTTCATTGATAAGGTCTCAAATTTCTATTTGCAAAAGACACTTTTAAAGCAGAGCATTAATTTCACCTAATGGAGACATGGTCATCTCTTAGGAAAGTATAAAAAGTTACTTTTTACACACTAATAAAATATTACATAAATATTTTTTTGCATAAAAAAATTTTCCTCTAAATGAAAAGTACAGATATGAGCTTCAGGTATAGCTGGACCCAGATGCTCACACAATATGACCAGAAAACTATCCAGATTCATCTCTTATCTCATTTTTTTGTTATTCTTCATTCTCTAAAATACTCTTCCCACCTGGTGGTAAAATGGACACAAATCACTCAAGTCTTCATTCTGCCAGCTACACAACTCCAGTGAAACATTTTCACACCCTTTTTTAGTTGCTATCTTTCAATTTTATTTGTTACTGACATATAATTGACACATAACACTATTAGTTTCAGGTGTACAACATAACAATTCCATATTTGTATATATTGTGAAATGAACACCACAGTAAGTCTAGTTAGTATCCATCACCATACATAGTTGCAAGATTATTTTTCTTGGAATGAGAACCTGTAAAATCTACTCTCTTAGCAATGCAAACAAATCCCCCCCTTTTCTTATGGCCTCAGTAAAAGTCTTTGAATTGACTGTAGCTTTCCATACTCGTGTGATTGGGGCTAGAGTCAGGCCCACCTGAATCACATAGACAAAAAAGTAAGTGGAAGGCAGTTTCCCTAAAGTGGTGCTAACAATGATGAACACTTTTTTCACTGCAAAATAAGAATTCACTAAAAAGAGCTACAATAAACATCATTTGTTAAGAAAGCATTTGTCATGCTTCAGACATCACCAGACTTGTCAGTATACCTGCCTTGTTCTTAGAAGACGAAGTCAGATAATGCAGATAGTAAGTGCTTAATGAGTTGCAATAATGAGACTCACGTTGTCTTTATAACGAAAGTCTACCTCCTTTTCAGGTGTTCACACTTCTAGATGGGCAGAGACGACTGGAACCCATGGAATACCATGATTTTTCCATGAAATTTTGGTAATTTAAAACCAGTGCTATTTTTCAAGTCTCTGTTTTTCTATTTATTAAAGGACTTACCATATGTGAATTTTAAATTTGTGGCCCATAATTATTTGGCTCACATTTGGTGCCACTTCTAGCCCAACGGTACTCTTAATGAGATTCCTTATCTGCAAAAGTAAAGTTTCCCATCACTAAGTCATTCAACAGCCATTCACAAAGAGCCTGTCCATCATACTCTACTTAGGCACAGGGTACATTAATTAACAAGTAAATTACAATCTCTGCCCACAAGATCCAGAGTAATAAATCTAATTTCTCCAACTTCAGATCTATTTCTTCTGTCCCAGTCTGATTTATATTTTTCCCTCCATGAAATTTAAATTCTGTCAACAGAAGTTCAATATTTCATGTTAGCCAAAGGCATATTTGGAGGCACTTTCCAATAAGTGTGGTCTGATACAAATGACACCATTCATAGCAAACAGCCACAGGCCACCTGCAGTTTTCAGTCATGTTTGGTGAGTTGAGCATGCATGTGAGCTCTGAAACCCAGGCTTTTACAAGTTAGTAATTAAATAGTGGCTGTAATAAACTTCCTCAAACTAGCTTACGTGTCAGAAACTTAACCAAGACGTGCTGCCAGGCACTGTTCTTGAAATGACTTACAATAAAAGAAAATTTTTTCTTCTGTTACCACTTTTTTTTCAGGGAGGAGCTAAAGGCCACTCGATGAGTTGGAGACAGTTGGAGGTGGTGTATAACAAAGGTAAGTTGGAGTTTGTAGAAAATAGCATCTAATTCTCTCCCTTTGTTCCTGGTGTCACCTGGTTAACTCTTTCTCGGTGACAGCCAGTGTTCTTAGTTACCTGAGGGGCAAGGAAGTCTGAGCACACCTAAAGAATTCATCACCTTATCTAAAATGTAGAGTTATGATCATAAATACACAGTCAAGGACTCCCCAAACCTCAGCATTTCTGGAAATAGGCCCATCTGGGTGCCAGGCTTGGCAGTGAGCCTGTGGGTGACAGTCAGACTGACTGCTGTGCTGGTAGCCAGTTCCGTCGGGCCGCAGTGTGGCAGGTCTTGCCTCAGGGATGAGATTTCCTCCGAGGACTCTCTTGGAGCTGTCAGTTGGCCAACCTGGGAAACCCACGCCAAGCAGCAAAGGCACCAAGGGGAGATGAGGTTTAGACTTGCAGCATCTGCCACAATCTCCACCTCATTCTGAGAAGCAGGCAAAGAGCTCATCCCCTTTGCAAAGCTGAGAGAAGGTTATCCAAGGAAACACAAAAGCCAAGGTCAGTTTAGATTCACAAAGCCACTGCACCAAATTCCATGAACCTCTCCCTGCAGAAATGAGGGAAGCAGTTCTGGGTCAAGCTAATTCCTAACACGTGTGCAAAATGGACCACCCAAGAGGGGGCACTTCCTGAGCAAAATGGCCCGCCCACCTTCTGCCTTCTTGTATCTGCAACTCTGGGCTCTGGAGCAAGCTGATGACACCAGCCTAGGGGCAAAGAGGACCATTCCTATTCATGGTGGGCATCTAAGACAGCAGATGCCAGGAGAGAAAAAAATTCCAAGACTTGACCAGTGGCTGTTACATGCAAAGCCCTTCCACCGGCAACGCAGAGGAGAGGATTAAACAAATGAAATCTGCCAACTCACTAATGCATTTTTTAATCTTGTCTTCCTTTCACGTACAATATGACTAATTCAGGCAGAAGTGCCCTGGGGATTTCTTGGGATAATTTTTAACCAAGTGGTTTTGCTGTTACATCAGTGCTCCCGAAAGCCTGCAGTGTAAGGCTCCCTTTCCGTATCACACACCTAATACCATTTATTCTTTCTTACTGTTATGTGACTTGCCTTTTCAGCTCCCTTCTCCAAATAACACAAAGTCTAGCTTAAGGCTTTGATATCTATTAAAATGCAAGGCCTCCTTCCAGTAGTAATATGCCTGATTATTGTTTTCACTTAAGATATGAAGTTTACTATCCTATTTGCGGGGCCCAAAACAACCTCAACCAAGTTCACCAGTTCGCAAACTGCAGACTAAATCTGGCCTGCAGATATTTTGTTTGGCTGGTCCAAAAATTTTTGTTTTGTTCTGTCTTGGTTTGGTTTGGTTTGGTTTTGTAATTGAATTTGAATGCCTTTTGGCAGAAGATTAATTCTCAAATTCCACAGACCCCCACCCCTCCCTATTGCTATGGAACTTGCAGGCATTTGGGTTTGTGATGCCCGCCCTAGATAGTAAGTGGTGAGAGCAGGATCCGTGTTTTATTCCCAATCTCATGATAAAAGCTTTCAACATTTCACCTCTAAGTATGATAAGATTCTTTTTTTTGTTTGTATTGGTACTGTTTGGGTTTTTTTTGAGATACTCATGGTCATATAAAGAAGACCTTTCTATTCCTTGTATACTGTATGTCGTTATTGTAAATGGACGTTGAATTTTACCAAATACATTTAATGCCTCTATTGAGATGACCATTACCTTTCTCCCTTCTTTCCGTTAATTGCTAAGTTACATTGCTTGATTATTAAATGTTAACCCAACATTATATTTTCAAAATAACTCCCTCTTGGTTGGGATATATCACCCATTTTATAGAGAGCTTGATTGTGTTTGTGATTATTTTGTTTAGAATCTTTACCTAACTTGAAGAGAGCTTAGTTCCTAATTTTCAATTTTAGAAAAGGAATTCTTGTTGGTTGTGGAGGTCAGGGAAATGCTCAACTCATTACAGAAGTGGGGAGGAGTGTCCTTTCCTCCATTCTGTGGAAGACCTTGAGTAAAATATACGTTATTTTGTATTGTGGGAAGGGTTTTAATTTCAAATTCATTTTATTTAATATAGGACAATTTGTATCTTCTTTTTTTCTATGTGACACTTTGGTAATTTGAGTTTTTCTATTTGAGCATTTTTCGAACTGAACGTTCAAGTTAATTGGTATATTATCTAAATAATTGCCTTATGACCTTCTTAATCATGCCTGCATGATTTTTAATGGTGCCTCCTTTTTCATTTCTGATATCAGTAATTTGAGTCTTTTCTCTGTTTTTCATCAGTTCTGCTAGGAGTTTTATGAATTTTGCTACTCTTTCTCGGGGCTAATTTTGGCTTTATCTTCTCTATGATACATTTGTTTTTAATTTAATTAATCTTATAATGATTCAGGTATGGCTACAACCATAATGAAACATCCAGATGTTTGCAGCTATGCATAGAACTGTCTGCATGTGATAGCTACAGACTTTGACAATCCAGATGTGTTGTGTAGGTGAGCAGCATTGCTGTCTGTGATGTGGTTTCTGAGATGATGAGCAGCTCATGGAATCATTCCAATCAAAGCAAATACAGTTTCTTTTTTAATTTGTAATTTTTACCCAGAAGATTCAATGTATATTAAAACTGTGCAGGAACATTTTGTTAATAGAAATTAGACTCAAGCCAAATTTTTTCATCTATGTATATACCCAGCAAGACAATTTGGAAGTTTTGGAGGAAGTGGGACAATTAGTTGATTGCAGGACATCTTGTGTCTCTGACCCCTCTCACTATATATCCACACTGTTTCCCAATCACTGTGACAAAAGGTCAAAGAAAAGCCTCCTGAAATTTCCAAAATGCCTCTGGGGGCTCTACTATCCCCATTGAAGTATATACAAGCACTGTTATGGAGAAGTCACAAGGCAGATTACCAACACCTCTTCATTATCAAAAGTGGGTCTTTCTTTAACTCCTCCATCTCCACTATCGGTCGGAGTTGACACCTGGGCTCCACTCTGCCTCTCCTGCTTGGACGCACTGTGTCCCCAGGACCTGTCCTAACAGAAGAAGAACCCCTGCAGGCTGTATTCCGTCTGTCTCTGCTCTGCAAGAGCATTTACTTGCCACCACTACTTTGATGCTAGAGCAGAATCTGTCCCCAGCCTGTGTGGCAGCCTTGATTTTGGTTTCTCCAGAGCCTTGTGGGTCTGTTTCCACTGGGCTTCTCTTGAACATCCTGGACTGCCTTCCCGTTTAGCCGGAGCCTGCATTCCCGCAGCTGGTCACCTTGGCGTGAGGCTCCCTCCGGGGAGTTCCCGGGGAGTTTTCTCCATCCAAATCTGCATCAGGGTTCAGTGGAGGCACAGTAGGTTCTGACTGGGTTTGATTCTCCAGCTCATTATATATTTTAGTGGCACTACCTAGATTATTTGTCAATTTCAAATCCATGCTCTCACCTAGTTGCTACTTCTACCACTTTCTCCCTTAACTACCTCCTTTCTTGGGCCAATGTGGTATTGTGTACCAATTACAAAACTGACATTCTCATGCTAGTTGCAAATTCTAGGCTGATGTTAACCCACCAAATTACTGGGCTTGCAGCTTCCAGTGCCATAGCTATCTGGGATTTCCCCCACTGTGGGTCCCTACCACTAATGGATTCAACATGGGTACTGGGGCCCTTGGCTCAGGGACCAGGGACACTGCCTGCATGGAGACAGCACCCCTGTTCCAAGCACACCTGCTCAGATTGCACACCACACCCCTTCTCACCTTTGACGTGACTTGCTGACCTACCGAGCCACAGGTGAGGCTAAGCAGCAGGTACTCTGCTGCGAGGGCTTCTCAGGTACTAACCTGACTTGATGAGGCTCCTCTTTGGGTTGAAACGTCTGCTCCGGTGAAACTCCTCCCAGCTGTGCTCCTGTAGACCCAGAGACTCCCACAGCCAAGAAAACCACATCCCCAGCTACTCACTAGCACACTGCCAGATCAGGATTAAAAAGGAGGCTGACCTTTATAGGAATACTGACTTTTTGCTTGATTTTGTTTTAGTTGTGCTTTTCTTTTTCAGAGGCATCATTTTCAGAGGAACATATATAACCAATTTCAGCATAACTAACAAATAGGACAAACATAAACCAATTTTAGCATAACTAACAAATGGTCAACAAATCGTTGGTCAAACTTTCCCTGCGTGTAGGTGTGGATAAAGTGAAGGCTCTATGGCCAGGATCCTCATCTGAACCTAAATTAAATGATGTAACTGGCCTGCTGCTAGGCTACACCTTCCACACCCTAGGCAATACACTATTATTGATTGAGTCACTATATGAAGAGCTCTGCCCAGTGCTCTGGGCAGAGGCAGAGGCGAAGGAGGATTGCAGACTTGCTGACTGTTAGTTGCAGACATAATTCTAGTGCTTGACCTACCACTGGGAGAACAAACCGGGTAATAAACCCTTTCACCCCAAGAACGTTCCACTGTTATTCCTCGGTCTCACTGAATCCATAGTGAACTTGCCTGGGGCTGAAACCCATTGGCAAGACAGCAGGTGTAGTATAACAAGACAGGGCAGACCTAGGGACAGCATTTTTCTATAAAGGATGCTATTGATCTAGGCAACTGTTCTGATACCAGATCTTGACTGCTCTGACATTAGCATCAGCATGGCTCATTTCTGTTTCTGCACTTCTGTCACTGTCCTGATCTTCCTGCATCCTTGTCTTGCCAGTGGGTTTCAGCCCTGGGCAAGTTCGCTATGGATTCAATGTGACCAAAGAAATTGACAGCAGAACATTCTTTGGGATGAAAGGGTTTATTACCCAGCTTGTTCTCCTGGGGGTAGGTCGAGCACTAGCATCTCTGCCTCCTCCCAGAGCCCTGGGCCGAGCTCTCTATATAGCACAATAATAACTTATTGCCTAAAGGCGTGGAAGTGGTAGCCTAGCAACAGGCCAGTTACATCATCAGGTGGTTTAAGTTCAGTGGGGATCCTGGCCATAGGAACCCCAACTTTCCCACAATCCTAATAATATTTTTCCATTCTTTGGGATTCTTACTTCACCTCGCCACTTGCTGGGGTGGGTACCACTCATCTTCTGTCAAATGCAGACAAACCCAAGCTGGGAACAGAGATGCACATGTGAGTGGTTTGTTGGGAAGGTTGGCCTCATTCTAATTTTGTCCATCAGCTAACTCCTCCTAAATTAGGTGTTTGAGGTAGGTAGTGCCAAAGTGTATTATAAAGTGAGAAAACGTGTAGGCTGGCCTCGGGTATCAGTGTGTATACACTACATAGACATTGACTAAAAATTTTCCTGTAAATATTTTCCTTATAATTAGTCACTAAAAATTATAGAGCCTCAGTCCAAAAATGTATTTCTTATGCATAATCACTTAAACCAGAAATGTAACCTGAATCTGAAGGTGAAACAGGATGTTTTATTCTAGTTTTCTTCATGGGAATGACTGACTTTGGTAGAGTAGAAATAAAAAGTTAGAAGCTTATGAGTAAGAGCCAAAGACACACCATGAACAAAGCACCTGTTACAATGTTTGATAAATCAAGTTTCATATAAAATTTAAAATATATGAAGAGTATTGTACATTGGCCTTGTGAAGAACTAAGCGATACCTGAGTTAGACTTTTGGTTGCTCAAAAGCTTTCTAAAATATCTGGTCAAATGAATTCATTCTCAAACGCAGATGCATCTGTGAGGCTGCAGACCCTGGGCAACATCTCTCTGTGCCGGGTTTGGTCACCAGTGGCCACACCAGGTATCTGAGGGCATTTTTTCTTGTTTGACAGAAAGCTTATTCAAAAATAATTATGGACAAAAAAAATCTATTGCCTTCTACCTTCTGTGTTTTTTTCCCATTGACATGCTGTATTGCTAATATAGCAAAGTCTGCCATGGAAAGAGAATAAAGTATTCCTTTTAAGGAGCTCTAGCTGGGAGATTAGGAAGAGGAATTTAAAACATACTAAGATTCCACTTCTGGGAATTTTCACACATCATTTTTCCTTAGTATAAAGGTATATACTCAAGGGACATATTTATAAGAGAAAAAACAAAATCAAATATGCAATGGAAAGTTGGTTAAGTACATGAGTCCTCCATATAACAGAATGGTGGATTGTCACAGTTGTTAATGTAGATCTATACTAAATGTCATTGAAAATATTCACAAAAGAATATCAAGTGGAGAAAAGTTACAGAACATCCCTGGTTGGTCAGATTTTTATAAAAATATATTTATTCATTTGTTCATATAAAATATGGATAGAGATACATCAATATGTAATAATAATGGTGATTATCTCTGAATGGTGGGGTTTCAGACAGCTTTGTTTTTCTTTACTATTTCTAATTTTTCTGCAATGAACTTGGATTGGTTATATAATAAACATTCTGAGTGCAATAAAAAATATGGTATTTCCCAGAAATATTATAGGAATATTCAAGGAAATGACTGGTAGGAATGAAAGTGGGTCCATAGTGTTGTCAAGCAACTTCACGGCCTTCTTGTAGTGTTACCTAAACCACCAGCCCTCTTTTTTCAGAAACTTCTGTACCACATTAAATGCCAAAGGGATCGATGGAAAACCCTTGTTGGTCTTGCCTTTTACTCTAAATGACATAATTCATTTTATCATGTAGTTTGAATGAAATTTACAGATATGGCAGGTCTTACAAGTACAGGAGGCTAAGTGCATTAAAATTGCATCGGAACACTTTGTACATTGTAATTATTCACTGCTGTTTTTAATTATAAAAGACAAGATCAGGAAGAGAGGCCATCTCTTAGCTAAAACTATGAACAGCTGAAGGGTGGCATTAGGACTACGGCAGAATTGTGTTTTCTCTAATAGCATTTTCCACTACACTTACTTTTGCATCCCTCTTGGTTTTAGGGCATTAAAGATTAAAACCTGTGCTTGAGTCTTCCTGAAACACTGTTATACAAACAGCCATTAACTCTTTTTATTGAAGTATTATTGATATATAATCTTATGTTGGTTTCAATTATATGACACAGTGGTTCAACAGTTACCCATAGTATTAAATCCTCGCCCCTTCTAGTGTGTTCACTGTCAATCTAGTAAGATGTTACAGAATCATTAACTCTATTCTCCATGAAGTACTACAATCCCCATGACCAATTTATATTGTGATTGCGAATTATTGTTCTCCTTTATTCCCTTACCCCTCCCCGCCAGCCCACCCAAGTCCCTCCCCCTTTGTAACCACCAGTCCCTTCTTGGACTCTGAGTCTACTGCTGTTTTGTTCCTTCTGTTTTGCTTTGTTTTTATACTCCACAAATAAGTAAGTTCATTTGTTACTTGTTTTTCTCCACCTGGCTTATTTCACTGATGATAATACCCTCTAGCTCCATCCATGTTGTTGCAAATGGAAGGATTTCTTTCTTTATTTTTTTTTTTGGCTGAATAATATTCTATTGTGTATATGTACCACATCTCCTTTATCCATTTATCTATTGATGGACACTTAGGTGACTTCTACATCTTAGCTATTGCAAATAGTGTGGTGAAAAACATGGGGGTGCATATGTCTTTTTGAATCAGGGACTTTGTTGGGGGGTAAATTCATAGGAGTGGAATTACTGGGTCAAATGGTATTTCTATTTTTAGTACTTTGAGGAACCTCCATCTTGCTTTCAACAACAGTTGCACCAGTTTACATTCCCACCAGCAGTGTAGGAGGGTTCCCATTTCTCTGTATCCTCAGCAGAATTTGTTATTTCTTGTCTTTTGGATAGTGGCCATCCTAACTGGTGTGAGGTGATATTTCATTGTGTTTTTAATTTGCATAACCCTCGTGATTAGTGATGTGGAGCATCTTTTCATGTGCCTGTTGGCCATTTGTATTTCTTCTTTGGAGAAGTGTCTGTTCAGGTCTTATGCCCATTTCTTAATTGGGTTATTTATTTTTTGGGTGTTGAAGCATATAGGTTCTTTATGTATTTTGTATGTTAGCCCCTTATGAGTCATTTATGAATATATTCTTCCATACTGTAGGGTGCCTGTTTGTTCTGCTGATGGTGTCCTTTGCTGTACAGAAGCTTTCTATTTTGATGTAGTCCCACTTGTTCATTTTTGCTTTGATTTCCCTTGCCTGATGCAATATGTTCAGGAAAAGTTGGTCATGCTTATATTCAAGAGATTTTTGCCTATGTTCTCTTCTAAGAGTTTTATAGATTCATGACTTACTTTCAGGTCTTTGATCTATTTTGAGTCTACTTTTGTGTACGGAGTTAGACAATTATCCAGTTTCATTCTCTTACATTAACTCTCCTGTTTTTCCAACACCAGTTGTTGAAGAGGCTGTCTTTCCCCCATTGTATATCCATAGCTCCTTTGTCATATATTAATTGACTATATGTGCATGGGTTTATATCTGGGCTCTCCATTCTGTTCCATTGATCTATGGGTCTGTTCTTGTGCCAGTACCAAATTGTTTTGATTACTGTGGCTTTGTAGTAGAGCTTGAAGTCAGAGAGTATAATCCCCCCAGCTTTGTTCTTCTTTCTCATGATTTCTTTGTCTATTTGGAGTCTTTTGTGGTTCCATGTGAATTTTAGAGCTATTTGTTCTAGTTCATTGAAGAACGCTGTTGGTATTTTGGTGGGGATTGTATTAAATCTGTAAATTTCTAAACAACCACTAAATTTTCATGGAATTGTCTTACCATTAAGAGAAAAAAACTAACTTTAATTGTTATTGTTGACTTGTTTCAGGTTTTTTCCTCAAAAGAAATTTAGCTGGCAGACTAGGAGAGCCATAGTCGTGGTGTTACATAAGGAGAAAAATGTCTAATACTTAAAGGTCACTTTACTCAAAGGCAAGTGGCAGACGTCGCTGATGAGCTCATAAGAAAATGAAGGTGAAAGGTCTTCCACAATTGAATGTGCACGATGGTGTGGTGCTTTAGGTAGTATCTTGAATGCCACTACAGCCCTACTTCACAGATGTGGGGACCAAAGTATAGACACAGCCCAGCCACTACAGCCCTACTTCACAGATGTGGGGACCAAAGTATAGACACAGCCCAGCCCAACAAATTCAGAAATGGCAGTCAGATGTTAGACAATTTTTGTTTGATTTCAAAGTCCCAGTTTCCATGAAACTCTAATACCCCTATAATCCCATCATGCCTTTATAGTAATTCTTATGCTTTCCATAGTTTCACAACATAATAAGTACTGGAGGTATTTGTTGACTGATAGACAATCAAAAGAAGTGTGTGTCACTCCATTCTGATGCATGACTGATAGAAATTTTTGCAACATAGAAAAATACAAAAGACATTAAGTTTTTGTTACTATAAATGTAATTCCTGTTTATTCTTCCCTGAAAGGTGTTGTGATATAAAACATTTAAGCTTGATTTATTGAGAGTAAAGAAGTCTTCTACTCAGTTTTGATCCAATTCCAAACCAAAGGAACTCTTGTGCTGGGGTTTGAAACAAGCACTGAAATGATACATGTCCCTTGCTAGACTATAAACCACAATCCTTAATTCAGATGACCTCAAGGCTTGACCAGAGAGTATGCAGCTGCTTCTTCCAGGCCCCTTTTCATGCTGGCTTGTCCTTAATATAGCTAATGCACCCCAGATGTATTGTTGCTAGTTCTCTTTAACCCTCTCTGGGATCACATGCAACACGGACTGCTTTTCACAGACACTGGGGGAAAGAGAAATAGCTCCTAATGAAGAAAACTGCAGATCTTTCCAGTGCCAACAGGGCATGGCAATGCATGCAGGCAAAGCTACCACATGCATGTTTTTATTTTAAATGCTCTCTTTTTGAACATTTCAGAAATTATATAAAGAATAATATAATAAACTTCCTTTGTGCCATTATCCAGCTTCAACAAAATGTTCTCATGTATGCCCTTACCCACATCCACCTTCCCAAATTATTTTGTAGTAAATTCCAGACATTTTATTTTGTAAGCAAACATTGCAGTATGTAAATCTTCAAGAAAAGGACTCTTTCTACATAACAACAATACTATGATTGTATATCAAAAAATTAATAAGTCTGAAGGTCATCAAATATTTTGGCAATGTTCAGATTTACAATTATATCTTTAATGTCACAAATTTTTCTAGTTTGAATCAGGATCCAAATAAGGCCTACATATAATGATTGGTCAACCTAATCCTTTTATGTCTCTTTTCACCTGTTGGTGTCCCCTTCCATCTTTCTTGTCCTTTTTGCTATTTGCTGAAGAAACTCAATTGTTTGTCCTGTAGTATTTTGCTTATTCCATCCCCATAGTATAGTTTAACATGTTTCTCTTTTCTCTGAATTTTCTATAAATTTGTAATTGGATCTGGAGTACTGACCAGATTCATGTTTGGTTTTCTGAAAAGACTCCTTTTCAGGGGGTACTTTGTTCCTCCATCAGGACAGCTAATGTCTGGTTGTCTTTCTCTTTTTGATATTAGCAGTAACTGATGTCTACGTCCATTAATTCACTTTGGGTTACAAAAAAATTATATTCCAACTCTATATTTCATTTTCAGTTATTTGCTGAAATACCACAATAAAAAAAAAACTTACTCTTACTTTATTTGATTACCCAGTCATTCTTTGTTCATGAGTTTTCGAAATAATACGTGGGTTCCCTACTGTCTTCCAATGGCTGACCAGTTATTTTTTAACTTATCATTATGAACTCACAGATTTAAATTTATTTGATGTATTTCAATCTTCTGAAGTTCTTTTTTTCCTCTTTCATCTTAATGTTGCCTTATCTTTGATAGTTTATGCAGACCGATTCCCAAGGCTTTGACCCAAAGTGATCTTTGATAGCTTCTTTATACCTGATGTGACAAGAGTCTCCAGAAGGGCCCCGTGTATCTGCTGCGTCATTTCGCCACGGAGCACTGGTTCCTCTCACAAGGAAATTGGATTTCAACACCAAATTCTAGGTGCTGAAGATACTCATTGTTGCACGGTGCATCAGTATTTCTAGGACTTTACAGTCGAGAATTTTGAAAATGGTGTTTTTCAAGCAGAAAATATCAATTTATATTGATAATTCAAATTCAGGACTAAGAGTTCTTAATTGAAACTCTTCTTTCTGATATCCGTTTTTTCTTTCTCCCTTGTCAAGAGTGTTGCTTGTGAAGGACACTAAAAGATAAGATTTTAATATCACAGAATTATGCTGTATACACACATTTTTTGAGTGACAAAACCATCACTACCACCTATAATTTGAATCCTGAAAACCGTTTAAAATTCAATTTAAAATTTCTTCCAGGAGTTTTTGTCCTTATGGCCTATGCTGTGATGTACAGTTAAAACTTCTTTAACGTTACTTGGATTCACTTTTGTGTGGTTACACCAGTGACTAACCAGTTAGCCCATTTAAATTCAATAATTTCATCTTAATTTTTAGAAATTAAATTTTTTGTTAAATAAAAAGCTTATGTTTTGAAATTCAATTCTATAAAACAATTATGTTCAAAGAATTCTACCTTCTATTCCTCTTCCTTTATCCTATTCTCTCTGTACCCTTAAGGGAGATGTCAACATTAGGATTGGTTCATATAACTATTACATGCATTACATATTTCTTTCTTTATTCTATCATTTATTCATGGTACTAGAATTAACTATATGCAAATGCTCACCAACAGTTCTTAAATTGATATTCTCCAGTCATTTTAATTGTCTGAAGGTTACTCTTCAGTGAACACCTCAAAAATAACTCATGGGATATTGAAGAGTTTGACTTCATACTTGAAAAACCATTTATCTGAACATAAAACACTTGGCTCAGATATTATTTTTTGGTTTACCCCAGAAGGCATGAAACGCTGCTATTGGAAATTCCTGAAATTTGGTTTTCTTTCAGCTATAAGTGTCTTAGACATTTTGTCTGGATGTCAAAAGGATTTAATCATTTCTTTAATGGCCAATGATTTCATTAGACTTTTTCAGTGTTCTCAGTCTATTTCCCAGGTCCATAGTGACCTTCTCAACATGTACTTTCATATATATATAGAAGAGTTGCTCTTAATTATAGGTTTTTAAAATATCTCTCTTGTATTGTTTTTCTTCTTTATGGGAGTCTTATTATACATACGTTGTTTCTTCTTTCCTCTCTTCTGATATCTGAATTGCACTTACCAAGAGCCCAACTTCCAGTGAGAAGTAAAATTTTAGGGTTCACAGTCCAAGGACAGAGTGACTAACAACTGGATGAGTTGGATGCACATTCTCTATGATTCAGACAACAAACAGGATACCTGTTTCCTAGGTAATCTTAATGTGCTCTTATTTACTTAAGTGACCAAAATAAGAAATTACATGAAACTTACTAGTGCATTTGAGATTATGCAGAGTTTCCAAAGTAAAGTTTACAAAACAGTCCCAGGGGAAATTATTTATAATTCATTGCTAGTCATAGTTTTGTTTTCTCTAAGACCCATGTTTCCTTTCCTTGGTGAGAGTCATTATAACTAGATTTTCAATTTCTCCCTGGCTGCCAGGAATCTGAGCCAAACTATGGCTCAGTCTTATAACAATAAACATAATTATGCAGAGATTCTTATGGCATGTATACATTCTTTAACTTGGTCCCAAATTTTGCATTTAAAGTTTTTAAATTTTGATGTCAAAGGACAAGCTTACAGAGAAGTTACATACAAAACTTAATTTGAATATGCATTTTTTTTCTGGGGAAGTCTGGATATTTCATCAGATTCTTACTCTGAAAGGAATAGGTGATGCAGAAGCAATATTAAACTACTGTTTTTACATTATTTCATTTGATTTATAAAACAAAAGCTTCTATTCTAGTTTAATTTTTAACTCTTTCAGGGGCTTATATCAAGATGAATAATTTACTTCTGGAATCACACTAAACTTCTTTTATCTTGACAAAATATATATTAATAATGAATTTATGAATCTACAGGGCATGGCCCAATCACTGAAAATCAAGTCAGGCTATTTACAAGTTTAGATCATGTAATACAGAGAAAAGGCTGAGCTTTTTTCCTGCGAATATTATTAAGAACTTGAAAATTTCATCTTCTGGGTTCACTAGCTTTGGAAAGAATGCTAGCAACATATGTTATCATTCTAAATAGTGTCCGCCTTAAAATAGATTAAGACGCAAACCAATAAAGGAGTATTGAATTATTATCTCGACATAAGCTGGTTTCATTTTATTTCTTCTCTAAGTTTCTCTTCCTCCTGTCATTGCATTGTGTTCTCATGCACTTGAGTAAATATGCTGCAGCCTTCTGTTGAATATTTATCAAATTGTTCCTAGACTTATTACCATACATTAGACTCCTCTGAAGCAATGCTTACATCCACCTAACCAAGAAGTAAGGTCTTCAAATAGTTTCCTTGCTTGATGCATAAAGACAGAAAATACTGTAAGATAGAGTGTGTTAATAGAATTAAAAACTATAATTGCATTCATATGATATCCATCCCAGTAGAGTGAAGATGTAGACTAAGGCATGCAGTGCTTATTAAATCAAAGCTAACCAAGTTGGGAGGAAAAAAGTAAACTTATGTTTGGGAATCCAAAGTATCTCAATGAAATGTGTAATTGGATGGAATCACTTATCTAAAATGCATTCATTTTGTATTTCACCAGTGGTTTCTTTTTATACTCTGTATCAAGTCTTCAGTCTTTTTCTAGCATACAGTAAGTTTATAATTCTAAAATAGATTGGCACTTCAATAAAAAGAGTTTTGTTCACTTGAGAAATGAAATTGTGATTTTGAACCTATGGAAATATGGTTGAAATTATACCCTCCTTGCAATAAATAGTCTAGGAAGTTAGCTCTGCATAATTTCTTCCTATCATTCTATTCACATAGCAATAGAACAATGTTATTCTTAGTGCAACTAATTAAGCAATTTAAAATTTAGAGAATTTAGATTTGACTTGACATTTCATACTATTTGGAAAGTGGCTGATAATTAAATGTTGAATAATGGTAAAATACATAATTTTCCATAATATTAGTGAAAATATCTAGGTGAAGTTTCCCAGATCATTTGCACTTTAAGCAAATGATTACACATTTTCAGCCTCTTGAGTTATTCAATAAACTAGAATTAGTGATTATTTTGCAATATGATGGACCTGAGGTAGGAAAAAAATATTTGAGGTTGGAATTTATTTGTATGAATGTTTTTATAAATTGTGGAGTCAGCTTAAATGCCTAAAGTGGCTTCTGACCCTGAAGTCTTTCTTTCTCCCTACTGATTTGATTCACAGAGTCAGTGGCACTTAAGTGGCCAAAAAGTTAGGTTACAAGCAGTAATTATTAAAGTAAGCAAAGCCTCACCCGTTTGTGGTCCGACATCTGATTTTAATCATGGGGGAGGTAGATAAACACTGATGCTATGGTTAGATAGAAGCTGGTCTGTCTTTTCTAAGCTCATTAGAGCTTACAGCCTGCCAGTTTACACACGCATACACACGAGAGGTCTGAAATAAAGATGAGTTTCTGTGTTCTTTGTTTCTGTATTCTACTGATAATCTTCTAGCTGAAAAAATACATCTTCAAATGTAACCTTAGATTTAAAAAGCAAAAAATACAAAACACAAAAATGGAATATCTTTCAGCTCACGTTCTCTCACACCTACCCTCCAGCCTGGACCCTCATGCTCACTTAGGCCCTATTACTCAGTTATTTATCCCTGAATAACACACTCCATTTCCCAACACTTCTTATTTTCCCTAACTGTACTCTAACCCCTGCCAAAAACAAACGACCAAAGGCAACATTAAAGAAAACTCCACAAAGGTTTTGCTTAACTTCCCTTGCACCCCACCTTCCTTCAGATGAATTCCTTAGAAGTCACATCGTGATAAATAATGCTAGTTTTCAGTATTCTACTAATTTAACAAGAATCACAATCATAAAGATAGACTGAACATCATTCACACACTCTGTTTCTTCTGCATTCTATGCTATAATCCTAAAAAAAAAAACCTGGTGTTTACTAATGTCATCACTACATATAAAGCAAAGCACATCAGAGAACATTAACTTTAATAAATAACTCATTTTACAGTAGTCTCACTCAGCTTACTACTGATATTATTTTTCAATAATTTTTTCCTCGATCTCCATCAAACTCAATTTAAGCTTATGTGCTTACCAAACAGAGTTTGCATGATTTTCATCTCCATTTTCTACTTTTCTTTTTTATAGCCTCACTACCCAAAGATGAAAAAAGCCTGCAAAAAGCTTCAAAACTTTTTGTGGTACTGATCACCCCGTTGACCTGAGGCAATACCCAGGAAAGATATTCCACGCCCCACTGCTTCTGAGTACCCAATGCACAACCAGCCATCACTAAGGGAGGACTCAGAATCCTAGAGACATGAGGTCACCTGTGGTCACGGGCAGCACTTTAAAGATCAGGCCAGTTCTGAGTTGCCGTGGGCAAGCTATTTAAAACAAATGTGTTCAGCAGATTCCACGTGCTGTATAGGGTTGTTTATATAGGGTGTTTATAGTTCTATGTAAAAGATATCAGTGGGAAATAACTAAACTGTTACAATGGCTAAAATTAAAAAGAACAAAAACAACAATGAACATTTACCAATATAATGCATATTTATTCCCATCTTGGCATCTGTTCCTTGGAGGAACTAGAGGGTGAATTTTACTATATGTAAATTATACCTCAAAAAAAAAAAAGCATAATACCTGGCATATAGTAACAGCTCCATAAAATGCTATTTTTGATAGCTCTCAAAAGCCAGAAGTGTTATTCCTTCGCAAGAATGGCAGTGAACACGATTAAATGACAATGAACATGATTTACTTTGACAGCTGTAGTTAAGTAGTTGCTTAAGAATTTCAGTACTATATTTGAATTAACTTTAAGCCCTCTTCATCCCCAAAAAAAGGAACTTAAAGATTTCCAGTAAGGATTCAGCACATGGGTGAATTTAATGATGATTTAATTGTTTAAAAAATTATTTAAATAAAAATTGATTTCAAAAGATTTGCCTTTTTTTCCCCAAGAATTAGTTAGAAAACTGTTCAAATACCCAGAATCCACAATTGGCATATTTTGCCTCTTTTCAAATTGCTCAAGTAATACATTTGTGTTATTATAAGTGGAACAATATAGTGCACTTCAAAAATGGGCAAAGCAAACAGCCATCCATCCCAGCAGCCCACACCCTATTAAGCCACCCCACGCCAAGGTCAGCTCCTGGAGATCTTATTGTGTATCTTTCCACATCCTTATTTTTGCTCATGCAAACACACTCAGCCACAGATATGTCTGTATAGAGGTGAGATTTATTCCCTTTATCCTGAAATAGAATCATAAGATACCCATTACTAGATGCCTATTTTTTTCTATTTAATACACCGTGGACATCCCTATGAGTCAGTAGGCAGGGATTCACCTTGTTCTTCTAATTTCTGCAAGCATATGTATGCAGATATGACTTCACCCAAATCATATCATCTTACAGGTTCTTAACTCTTCTCCCAACCCTCCCTGATTCTCTGCTTACCTCCTTTCCCCACCCTATGCTTCACTCTCATTGTCCCTTCCACCCCCCACACTATGTGTCCTTTTGTAATTTTATGTACATACACATTCCATATACTTTTTATCATTGTTTACAAAAACAGAATATGAAATACTCTATGGGCCATTTTCCTCATTCGGCATATTGTGGGATACCCCCAAGTCACAATTTAGTTCACGTAGCTTAATTACTCTTTAATAACAGTTGCTAATATTGCATAACATCCAGGCATAATTTATTTAACTGTTTTCCATTTGGTTGACATTCATCTTGCTTACACTTTATTTTTTGCCATTGTTAAACAATGTTGCAATAATTCTACTTTTTATATATTTCCCTTTATGTATTCTAAAATTCTTATATGCATGAGATAGGATCCCAAAAATTAGACTGTTGGACTGAAGCGTTATGAAATTTTTTAATTTTAATAAATATTGTCAATTGTTTTCCAAAGAGGCTGTAACCATTTATGTTTCCACCACATCCATGCCATCAATAGATATTATTGCTCATTTTATGTTTTTATAGTCATACAGAAGTTGTTAAGAGCAGTTATAAGACAATCTCTGATTCTTTGATAAATATGAGTAGCTTTTAATAACTAGAAGGGAAAGGAACTATGACTCCTTCCTCCAAGCCTTCAGTGATCTGTTACAATGATAGCTAGTCTGCAACTGAATTTTTCACATGTGTATTGATGAATGGTCACCAAAACAGTCTAGCTCCTCTGCTAAGCAGTCTAAAGTCCCTACTCTGTCCTTACCACACTCTGAGAGCACCTTGCTTTAAAGGTTTATTGCAAGGAAATGCAAAAAAAAAAAAAGTTGGCAATAAGATCATTTGTTTTTCAGCCAGTAAAGATGACAAAATCCTCCAGTGAGTGGTTGTGGAGGAGGGGTGGGGATGTGGTGGACTATGTATTTCTAATCCTAAGGCTTTATTTTCTGCAAAAGTGTTGAGATGATGGGTTCACCAGATTCTTACGCCCTAATTGTGGAAGGGTGGAGGGGCCCACACTAATCCCCCTTGCTAATCACATGTCTTGAACACCACTCATTTCACCAATGAAAATTCATTTCTAATCAGCAAATGCAATGGTGGAATTCAGAGGTTGCAATTTAAAGTATTTTTTGCATTGTTTCTGAAGAATGGACACCTGATAGGGTCTCTCAAGGGCTAACCACCACGGAGTGTGAAACCCATCCTGGAGTAGGAAACCTCAACTGTTAACTAACTTCTCTAGACTGTAGATTGAAGATAGCTTACATGCACATACACCAAATTGTCCAAACCAAAATGTTTTGAATTAAATACAAGCAGTGTAGCAGGTATAAAGCAGCAGCTTAGCTTTGCTGCTTCTTCCAATGGCAAGTGATGACAAGGGGGAAAACACATTTCTCTATTTTACTGAATATGCTTCAGTAATTTAAAGGCATCATTGGTAGGACCTCCATTAGCCAAGGCCACAAGAGGAGAGGAGAAAGAGACAGCCAGACAGAATTTGGCAACGGAGCCAATGGGCTCATGAGCTCATGGGCACAGCATTAAATGCTCAGAGAAGAGGCCTTATGGGTACTAAATTTTCAAACACAGCAAATATGGACAAACTTTGCCTATATCATAATGTTTAATGTACTTGGCTTCGCCATTCTTCCTAGCGGTCAAAGTAGTTCAATTAGGATTCAAAGTATCCAAAGCCGCACTGTAAGTGGTAACAAATAAATTGAGACAAATTCTTTTTCCACAACACACACATATTTTTTCAAGGGAGATTCTGAAAATATGGTTACAAAGTTGGAAACAGTTCACCATTTTCCAAAGGATGGAAAAATGTGCAAAAGACACATTGAAATAATTGAACTTACACTGTAAGTCTAATATGATTAGCATTTATGTGTATGTAAGGATGAAATGCTCTCCCAAAGACAATGGAATCACTTGGAGTAACAGCCATTTAGCTGCTCTTAGTTCAGACGTAGTGATGGGAGTGTGTTATGGTCACAGTTTGATAAGTGACTTTCCCATCATTCTCATTTTGTGGGTTTAGGTCAGACACCCATATTCTGACTTGGTTGGTGTGGAGGCTGGTTTTTCACTATATTTTTAGACTATTTAGTCTATTTAGACAGTTTACATAATTTTGGTTAAAGTGACTAAAGTGACTACAACTAAAAATAAGATTGGCTTTTACAAAAACAAACTCTTCTAGTATTAGAAGATGGCAGTATGCGCAGTGTCCATTCAAAGTCCTTCTGATTGTGGGTTTGGTGCTTATGATAGAAAGCAGTGGCGCTCGTGGATAAGAAAAAATATTTTTGTTATTTGTAGGGACAGAATGTTCCTGAAAGACAAAATGAAACATATCTATTTTATTTTGCTGCTTGTTCTAGAATAGAGATGACAAGTAAGTTTCATTTATTTTGCTGACTCTGAAGACTTGATGATGGCTGCCTGGAGCACTCTGTGGAGAAAAATTGACACAGAGAGTGGGTATCCTGCTAGAAAAGATGCTAAATGTTAGTGATAAGTGCCAAGGATTGAAAGTGAGAGAAGAGGCAGGACATGTGTAACATACCTGATATTTCTAGATTAATGGGAAATGAGGGGGGGGAATGGTCAAGTACTCCATTTCTAGTTGATATTCCCTGGTTAGTTTATATCACAGTTCAGATCTACTGAATCAGGAATTCCCTGGGCCTGATTTTTTTTTAATTCTAATATTTACAGTGCATAAACATAAAGGCATTTTCACAGATATCACACTCACATGTGTACCTCTTAAGCACAGCAGAATTTTAATTCATTAATTTTAATGAAAGAATAAGAATCTTAATTAATTTTGGTTAATTGTAATTTTTCAAGAATTGTGCTTGAAATTCTAATTAGAATGAAACCAACTTTTACTTAAAAGTTAAATATGTTAAAAATTTTTTTACTTCTATTTTTTTATTAAGGTATTATTGATATACATTCTTATGAAGGTTTCACATGAAAAACATGTGGTTACTACATTCACCCATATTATCAACTCAACCCCACATGCCCCATTGCAGTCACTGTCCATCAGTGTAGTAAGATGCCACAGAGTCACTACTTGTCTTCTCTGTGCTACATTGTCTTCCCCATGATCCCCCCCACACCATGTGTACTAATCATAATACCCCTCAGTCCCCTTTTCCCTCCCTCTCCACCCTCCCTCCCCCACCTCTCCACTTTGGTAACCTCTAGTCCCTTCTTGGAGTTTGTGAGTCTGCTGCTGTTTTGTTCCTTCAGTTTTGCTTCGATGTTATACTCCACAAGTGAGGGAAATCATTTGGTACTTGTCTTTCTCTGCCTGGTTTATTTCACTGAGCATAATACCCTCCACTTCAATCCATGTTGTTGCAAATGGTAGGATTTGTTTCTTTCTTATGGCTGAATAGTATTCCATTGTGTATATGTACATCTTCTTTATCCATTCATCTGCTGATGGACACTTAAGTTGCTTCCATATCTTCGCTGTTGTAAATAGTGCTGCAATAAACATAGGGGTGCATATGTCTTTTTGAATCTGAGAACTTGTATTCTTTGGGTAAATTCCTAGGAGTGGAATTCCCTGGTCAAATGGTATTTCTATTTTTGGTTTTTTGAGGAACCTCCATATTGCTTTCCACAATGGTTGAACTAGTTTACGTTCCCACCAGCAGTGTAGGAGGGTTCCCTTTTCTCCGCATCCTTGCCAGCATTTGTTTTGGATGTTGGCCATCCTAACTGGTGTGAGGTGATATCTCATTGCGGTTTTAATTTGCATTTACCTGATGACTAGCGATGTGGAGCATCTTTTCATGTGCCTGTTGGTCATCTGAATTTCTTCTTTGGAGAAGTGTCTGTTCATATACTCCACCCATTTTTTAATTATGTTATTTGCTTTTTGGGTGTTGAGCCATGTGAGTTCTTTATATTTTTTCCCCTTGTTAACCCCTTGTCAGATATGTTGTTTACAAGTATATTCTCCCATACCATAGGATGCCTTTTTGTTCTGCTGATGGTATCCTTTGCTGTATGGAAGTTTTTGGCTTGATGTAGTTCCATGTGTTCATTTTTGCTATTGTTTCCCTTGCCCGAGGAGATGCGTTCAGGAAAAAGTTGCTCATGTTTCTATTCAGGAGATTTTTGCCTATGTTGTCTTCTAAGAATTTTATGGTTACATGACTTACATTTAAGTCTTTGATCCATTTTGAGTTTACTTTTGTGTATGGAGTTAGACAATAATCCAGTTTCATTCTCTTGCATGTAGCTGTGCAGTTTTGCCAACACCAGTTGTTGAAGAGGCTGTCTTTTCCCTGTTGTATGTTCATGGAAGAATATTTTTTAAGATGAGATTTTAGTGAGGATTGAAATCATTGGGAAAGGATAAGGAAGTGTACATAAACAAAACACATGAGCAATGGTGTACATTGAGAGTCTGAAAACCAACAAACACCTTCCCTGGCTAAACTTGTGTATATCTGAGTTGTATACATTTTTAGGCACCTCTCATTTTATTATAAATTGTTTTTAAAGGATTTATGTTCATGTTTTAGAAGATAACCTGCTTATGTCTTTTGTTTCAAATATGGAGGTTTTAGTTTTTCTTATTTGTCTGTAGGATTTCTCTCTATATTCTGAACACTAATTCTCTGTAGTTGTATGGATTTAAATATATTTTTCTAGTTTGTGAATTACTTTTTCATTTTGTTTGTGGTGATTTTGAATTTTAATGTATGAAGTTTTTAATTTTAATGTAGTCAAACTTATTAATCTTTTTCTTATGGTTTGTGTTTTTTTGTATCTGGTTTAACAAATCCTTTCCTATCCTATGTCATAAAGATGACATCCTCCGTTGTCATCTAAAAGTTTTAGTTTTGTCTTCTACATTTAGTAATCCACTTGGATTTGATTTTACATATGGCATGAGACTGTGAATTCTCACAACACATTTACTAAACAGTCCATCTTTCCTTCAGTGATTTCTAAGACCCACTGTCATGATTCAAGTTTGCATGTATGTTTTGGTCTGTTACCAGTTCTCTATTCTTCTACAAAGGTAATTTATCTATTTCTATAGCAAAATTACAGTCTTGTTTCCTACCTCTTTATGATGGGTTTTGATATCTGATGGTATAGTCCCTCTCCCTGCCCCAACACCACCACCTGTCTCCCCGCTTTGTTCTTCTTTGAGAATTTCTTGATCATTCTTGGATTTTCCACTTTGATATAAAGTTTAGGATTATTTTCTCATGTTCCACAGTAAACCTTGTCTTGGTTTGGGTTTGCTGGAAATAGACTCTGAGACGGGTTTTCCTGTGCAGGAGCTTATTTATGCCCTCACACTCCTTACCCGAGAAGGAGTGAGGCAAGGGGGGGGGAGTTAAACTGTGGTGTAAGTTCCTCAGGGGCCTGTGGAGCTGGGTGGGCTCTTCAGAGATGTCCCAAATTGAGTTAAAGGCACCAGGCCTTTTAACCCCACAGCTACCGAATGTTGCATGTGGACCACTTATGGAAAGGGAGCATAACGTTGGGTAAGGCAGCTCCCTCCACCAGAAGCAGTTCTTAACGGGAGAGCCAGCTATCCACTATCAGCGGTCATGACTCCAGGCCGCTTGGGGAATGACCGCCCCTGTGGACTCAGGTGGTGCACTAGCGTGTCCACTATAGTCGAGCTTCTTTGGGATTCTACCTTTTCTTTTTTCTGGGGAAATTCACAAGAGGAAGGCTAGTAGAATTAACTGTAGATGGTGCTAATTACTCAAGTATGTAACTCATCAAGTTATTCAAGGATTGCAATATAATGAGTCATAAGAAATACATATTTGGTCATTTGTATGACCAAATATTTATTTCTCAGATATATTTGACCTTTATCCACAGTTCCTGAAAACACTGCAGAGTCTTAAAGTTGAAACAAGTGTTTTGTCATGTTAATGAGAGACCTTTGGACCCCACCCACCCAAGGGGGGGCTCAAGGTCGAACCAGCCAATGGCTAATAATTTAGTCAATCATGACTATGCAGTGAAACCTTCACACAACCCCTGAGAAGAGCTCTGCCCTCTGCTCGGTTGGATCCTGCTTCTCAGTCGGGGAGAGCTTCTGTGCCTGGGGAACCAGAACGCCTCCACATGCCACCGAGCCAGACCCCAAACTCCACAAGGATAGAGCTCCTTCATCTGGGACCTTGCCCTGTGTATCTCTTCATCTGGCTGTTAACTTTTACCTTTTATGCTGTGCTTTATTAAACTGGTAAGCTGAGTGTTTTCCTGAGTTCTGTGAGCCGCTCTAGCAAATTAATCAAACCCAAAGGGGAGGTCGTGGGAACCCCCAATCTGCAGTGGGTAAGTCAGAAGCACAGGGAACTGCCTGGGGCTTGCTACTGGTGCCTGGAGTGCAGGGTGGAGGGCGGTCTTGCAGGACAGAGCCCTTAACCTAGGGAGTCTGGTGCTGTCTCCGGGTAGACAGCATCAGAATTGAGTTGAGCTCTCCAACACCCCACTGGTGTTCGAGGATTGCTTGGTATTATGGGGGGAAGATCCTGTCCCACATACTTAAAACACGTTGGAATCAGGTCCAGGAACCCTAATGGAGTCATATTACTTTTACTGCTATGTATAGTATTGTTATTGTTTTATAAATACATGTAGGAAAACATATCTGCTCAAGGATGTAACTCATAAGTTCCCTTCTCCACCATCTTGTCTAAGTGACTTACAGAAGGCGTGACCCAGCCCCTTATCCAAATATCTCAGACTGGTTATCATGGCCTTCTTAGGACATGACTCCTGCATTTATCCACTTACTGTCATAATTGGACAAGGTTGTTGCAGTACATGATATGGAGGTTCACCTGGGTGCCAAACTTGTTCTTCCTTGGCTGTATTGTGTAACAGCTGCCCTACCTCCTTCTGAAGATGATGAGGGTCAGCTATCCCCTTTCTTTGTCTGCTGTTTTCTTGACACAAGAGGTCTTCCGGGACTGGGCAGTAATCATAGTTTAAAGTTCAGTCAAACTCTGGCCTTTTTCTTAGTGGAACCACTCCCCCTCTGGGAACTCTAGACCTCCAGGTTGCAGAGATATATCCTGAAGGATGACATCCCATCTTTTTGAGGTATCATCTTCAAGTTAATGCCTCAGCTATACATTCAAAAGACCATTCAATTGCTCTACTAGGCCGGTTTACTCTGGATAGTGTATTATGTGATAGGACACATGGGTCCCATGGTCACGTGTCTACTGCTGAACCATCTTTGCTGTAAGGTAGGACCCTTGGTCCAAGACCGTGTTAGGTAGTAGTCTCTGTTCTGTATTGGTCAGTCACTATAAGCCTTCATTTGTGCTGGCCAAAGTTGTGTAGGCAGGAAAGGCAAACTATATCCATAATATGTATCAGTTTTCGATGAGATAAATTGCTGCCCTTGCCAAGGGTGAAATGGGTCTTATGTAAGTTTCCTAGGGCTTCGATAACAAACTGTCACAAACTGGATGACTTTGAATAACATAAAATTATTCTCACAATTCTGCAGGTTAGAAGTCTATAACTGAAGTGTTGGCAGGGCCGTGCTCTCTGTTCTAGCTTCTTGAGGTCGTCAGCAATCCTTCCTGTTCTTTAGTCAACAGCTGCATAACTCCAAAATCTGTGCCTCTGTCATGACATGGCCAACGTACCCCACATATTTTCATATGCATTGTCCTCCCTGTTTATGTCTGTTTTTATGTCTCTCTCTTCTTATAAAGATACCAGTCTTATCATTTTAAAGGCCCATTCTATTCCATCTTAACTTATAATTACATCTTCAAAGACTGTATTTCCAAACAAGGTCACATTCATAGATGCCAAGAGTTAGGACTTCATCAAATCTTTTTGTGGGAGCCACCGTTCAAGCCACAATAGGCTGGATGTAATCGACTTGCCACGAGGTAGCTGCTTGTTCTTTAGGAGGGGTGTGCTGAACTGGGGGGCTCAGGATTGCTTTCTGTTGCTGGGAGGCTGGTCATCAGGTTGGTTGACACAGTACTAGACTAGCTGTGGTGAGTAGGAACACTTGTTGTTGGACTCGTGTAGAACCCCCATTGCTGCCCCCACAATTACTTCATCTTTGCATCCACTGTGCTATCACTGAGGTAATCATTGGCACTGGCTGGCTAAGGTCAGTTGTTTAACTCCATTCCGTCTATGCGCTGTTTAGTGTTTCTGATGCACATGGGTTAGGGCACATGATGAGTGCCCACTGGTGGGTGTTATCATGCAAATTAAAAATACCACATACCTATGGCTGTGTTAATCTGCTCTAGCAAAGATACCACATTTGACACAGCAACTGACTGGGAACACCCCTTGGTTGAGTTTGCAGTAGACTACTACCGTACACCAGGATCCATCTCCTATTTTTAGGGGCCGCAAAGGTGAATTAAATGGGTATATAATAGAGACCACAAACCCTGCACACTTTAGGGCTTTAAGGATAGTACTCATCTCTGGTGTGTACGCTCCACTCCTAGATGCAATATTGTTTAGAACTTACTATTTTTGCCCACAAGAGGAGAGAAGTTACAGTGATTTCAACCTGGCCTTCCCCGCTGGAACAGGTGTTATTCTATTTTGAACAGGTCAAAAAATAAGTGTGAAGGTTGTGCCGACTGCCAAGTATATGGCTTCCATTCTAAATTCAGGGCTGAGAGAAACAACCACTGCCTGCATCCCTGGACTCAGTGGACACTGTGAGCTGGTTTCCTTTTATTACTTCACTTCTATACTCCCTCATCCAAAAAGGAGGACCATTTGCCACTTCGGGTCAACTCAGTCCCTGTGCCCAACTGTCCTCAATATGTTTGGGTTTTCCTCTTCTCCACTGTAAGTGGCTTTTATATCCTTTGAGGAAGAACTAGGAAAATTACTACTGAGTGCTGCAATGTTGCAGGATCCTGTCTTCTCTTCACCCTGCCTCTGCTTAAGTCCAGTGAGTCTGGGTCAGAAAAGCTTCCATTTCTTGGGCTCTTAGGAAGACTTTACTCTGTTAAATATCTCCATGGCCGCCTCTGGCTGCCACTCGAAACTGCCATTATTTGTGATGACCGTGCCCACCTCCATCCCCGTGGTTAAGCCACACTTCCTGGCCTGTAGTGTTTGGGGATCTTCCCCTCGCTATCTGTGAGCCCGGTTCTGTCGTGACAATTCCAAGCTTAGAAGAAGAGCTCCTTAGTGACGCGGGTGCCCGGCTCACCAACACACTCTTTATTGTTCTGATGAGTGGAGTGTCCCCCAGGCCCTCCTATAGAATATAGTCAACTGACAGGGTTTTTGGCCTTAAATACAATATTCACTTTTGAGCGTCCACGTCTGTGAACTTTTTGACTCCCTGCACAACCTGCCACCGTGATCCACTCTCTGCAGTGGCAACGCTGGCACTTCTCCTTTACTCGGTGGGCTCTGTGCTTCCAAATCAAAGAACTCGCTCTTGTCTGGTCTTATGATGTGACCCACTTGACCAGCCCCTTCGCAGCCCCGGTCCCCCTGCTGACGCTTGCTGCCTAGACACCGCAGCTCCAGGCACCCTCTACAAGCATTTCGGGATCTTTATTGGGAGTTCGCTGAATCTACACCTTAATGTTGGCAAAACTGAGTCTTCAGAGGAGCAGGTTATTTCTCTCCACTTGTTTGAGTCATCCTTGATGATGTTTATCAAAATGTCGTAATTTGCTCCATTAAGAGTTTGCATGCTTTTCGATAGCATTGTCACTAGGTATTTTTAGATCTCTAGTTGCCACTGAAAATGTCCTTTTTAAAACTGGTTTACGACTGCTTGTTCCTGATGTATACAACTGACTCTTAATACTGATTTTCGTATCAAGACTTGCCAAACTTTCTTATTAAATATCTTAATTTTTTACAATTTCTTTTAGATTTTCCATATTAAGATGAAAATTATCTGCAAAAAAATGAGACTTTGGTTCTTCTTTTCCTTCCTTATTGCTCTTATTTCTTCTTCTTCTTCTTCTTTTTTTTTTTTTGGCACTCCGTTACACTAGCCAGATTCCACAGACGGGGGTTGAGTAGAAGTGACGGTAATAGGCATCCCTGTGTTTATCCTGATCTTTAAAAAAATGCATAAACATTTTTTTCTTTAGGGTTGGTGTTTGCTGGACATTCTTTCGTTTGTGTGTTTTTGTTTGCCTTTTATAAAACTAAGGACATTTCATTTTCTAATTTGCTAAAATATTTCCTTAAATCATGAATGCTATTGAATTTTTTCAGTCCTTTTTCTGCATCTGTTAAGATAATCATCTGCCTTTCACCCTTTAATAGTGTGACAAACTGTCTTAATTAATTATTCTATTATTAAATCAACATTGCTATCCAAGGATAAACTTAGCTTACTCATGATGTATTAACTTCTTATATTCTACTGTATACAGATTGCTAATATTTTATTTAGTTACTAATATTTTACATTTTGTTCAAGCTTATGGTTATGTAATTTTTATTTATTTGCCTGTTTTCATCAGATTTGAACATCAAAATGCCAGACTCATAAAATGAGCTCTATTCTCTTGGAGGAGTTTTGTGACAAGCTAAAATTACTTTCCCCTTGAATGTGTGGTAGAACTATTCTCTAAATTTCTCTGGGTCTGGTGTTTTCTTTGTGGGAAAATTTTTATTGACTTTGAATCATCTCTATGAAGGAAAATATATATTGGTATTGTCGAGACACTAATGCACTGGCAGGTGAATCATAGTAATTTCACTTTACCAAATTATGCCAGTGTCATTATCTCTGAGGGAAAATATACTTACTGAGTTTGTACCAACAATGACTAGAGATTACTATATTCTGCTTTTATAATTTATTATTAGAAATTATCTCACAATTTATATGTAAGTAACAAAAAGTAAATTGCCAGTGTTGCCTACATATTTTATAAATCTAGATTTGGAAAGTAGTGACATTAAGAAAGCTTACTAACCATAAGTAAACGTCCTGAATGGCAAAACTATGTAACATTAATGCTGATTCAGACCAATATTCAGATTTAGAGATAATTCTTATTTGCGCATGGCTTTATTTTCCTTTCACTATTCTTTGTGTTCTTCCCAGCGAAGTAACTACAGCTGAATTCTGTTCCTTGGATGTGGTGAGACTGTGTCAGGATTACTGTCACCTGTCGAGATTTCGATATAAATCTATCATTCTGACTTCCAGTTTCTGGTTTGAGATGTAAAGAGCTTATAAGTTATTACTCATGTTCTTACAACAAGAAAAAAGCTGAACAAGGTGACAAATCAATATCTCTTCTTAGATACATCAAAGAATTGAGGTCACAGGACAAACGATTGCCACATCAACCAGAGAGAGAGGCAGGTACTGAGGGTCAATTTACAAGAGCGGAAGCCGGGAGCAAAAGCCTACGGCTGGAGACGTCCTGGTACGAACGCTTAAACCGTGACTGACAAACCACTGGAGGTTCAGTGTGGATAAACTTCACTCCTTTTAGTTTTACCTCCAGGAATCCCACTGGGTTCTCATGGGTGAAGATCAGAGGAAAATCCCCTAGTGCTTCTGGCAAGGGGAGGGGAAAATAATCATTCTGAAATACACCCAGAGGTCTCTGCTCTCCTTAATATAGGCCTGCCCTCAAGGGAAACTATTTGCCAGGGCTAACTGACCTGGGGGAAGAGAGATCCCCAACTCCTGCCCTCTCTAGCTTTCCTGTCTCATCTAAGGGCAGGGCAAGGCTGGGGGGATGAGGCAAAGCTTAGAAGTACTTGTGAAAGTCAGTCCGGGGCACAGGCTCACTAGAAGACAAAGATCTAATCATAGGACTGGAACAATTCCCCTCCCTCCACATCTTAACCGTCACATCAATGGGCTCCTGCGTAATAACAGAGCATCGCTAAAAGAACTGTAAGGCATAGACTTCATTTATGAAAGAGTCCCTAGTGAAACCCAGAGACAACAGGGGAGACATAAATAAGAACACAAAAGGAAATTTTATCCTCTAACATCTATAGCTACAACAGACATTAAACAACCTACCTCTTATTCAGATAAGTCTGTCATTCTAGTATTGCACTGAATTTGTGTGTTCTCTCAAATGTTGACTTAAAGGAGTAGATTTTGATATTGTGTTGTTGTTTTCTTTTTTTATATGTGACACTGTTAAGCCACATCCTGTGTATTATACAGGTCTTTTTCAACCTGAGTGCAGGATCTCACAGTTAGCTTTGCTCTGTGAATATTTATGTTTGTTAAAAATCAGTCACATTAAAGGTAGCTTTTAAATAGTTCCGCCACGACATTGTCCCTTCCGTGGGTATCTGTCATTGTCTATTCCCATTTCACATCATCTGAATTGGATTAACATATCCTTACTAGCTTTATTCAGGCTGTGATATCTGTGAAGCAGCCCTGAATCAAACCCATTAATAGTTCTCTCGCTTACTCATCTGTAGTTATCCTTGTTCACAGTGATAGGAACTTTCTAACAGGAAGACTTTCTCAATATATGTTGTAAAAAGGCTTGCTGAAGTTCAGATATATCGGGACAGTGTTAGTAGAGTATTCAATCAGCAAATTACCCTATAGAAAGCACATAAGTTTAGTGTGACAAAAATGTGCTGATTTCAACATTTGCAACCTCTTCTCCCTCATCAGATTTGTGTTTTTCACTTTTCATTAATGAGCAAGAATAAAGTCCCATTGTGTTGTCCTTGTGAAAGAGAAAATAATAACAAAGAATTTCAGCAAACAGGATTCTGATAACAAATGTACAATAAAAATGTAAGTAAAAAATACAGGGCTGGGAGGAGACACATCTATTTTTATCCGAGGAGATTAGAGAAAGATATGTATAGTTTAAAGGTGCTTGGGACCTTGGGTTCTAGAGAGAGACAGTGATGGTTAGGAACCTTGGGTTCTAGAGAGAGACAGAACGAATTAGCCTGCTAGCTCCCACATCTGTAAAACGGAGCTCGTAATAGTTCCTACCCCAAGCACTGTTGTGATGATAGCTAGTAGATAGCTGGAAGACAGACAGAACAGCCATGATGGCAGCAAGAAGCATGGTTGAGGAGGAATGCTAAGCAAAGAGTAGAGCATCAATTCCAAAAGGATCACGTTGCAGTTGGACAACAAACTTTAAGTCGGCCAAGTTGTGCTGATCATGGAGCTTTCCGGGAGCATACAACTGGATGGAGCTGAGATTTGGAATGGTGGTGGGCAGGGGTGAGCTGCTGTCTGGGAAACTCCCAAGAGGGAATGGGCAGAAACTTGTTTCACTCCTTCTATTTTATTACCCAGTGTTGCCTTTCAGAAGACTTCAAAATTCTCTTGTGAAAAGAAATGACAACTTACTCTACAGATAACTCAAAGTAGTTTAGAACCCAGAATAGTAACTCTTTAGGAAGAAAAGTTAACCATTAATTAACTAACAAGGGAAGTTATCCAGTCAGTGGTCTTAGCTACTTAAGACTCTAAGACACTCATCTAGGTACGATGGTTCCTTGAGAGAAACATTAAATGATAGGTCTAACTGATTTGTTTTGGGGTCAAAGACTCAGTAATGCTGCCATTTATTGCTAAATTGCCTTGCCTACTTTTTAAAAACCTGTCCTTTACTCCTTGGTGGATGCTTAACCAATTATGGATGTTAAAACAAAGATCAAGAGGGAGTCTGTGGGAATCTAGCAATTCTTTAAAACAGTTGCTAAGATGATGTACTCAGAATCTTCAAATGCATTAGGAAGACAGCTTGTGTAAGATCCTCTGGAGTCTTAGGTGCAATGTGATAATTCGGAAATATTAATGTGATTTTTTGTTTGCCCGTTCCTTTTCCTTGTTCACGAATTCCCCACAATCCATTCATTACCTAGAAGAATAATTAAGATGGTTGTGATGTAATGTTCAAGAAAACAGTGCTCAGCATTGACCTCTAAAACAGGCTCCGCAAGCTTCCTGAAAGAGCCTAATGTTTGAGCATTTGGTAGAATGCCTTAGCTGGGAGATAAAGCGGAGTGGAGGCAGGTAGAATGAAGGCCTGTGAGAGACCTTCAGGACTTGGAGGAGAGGAACAGAAGCAGTATCCAAAGTGTGCTCCGCCCTTGTTCCGTCAGCACCGTGCAGTACCGCAGAGCCCTTCGTGGGCTGAGCCAACAATGCCCATTGGCTATCCCTTGCCCTCCAGGTAAACACCCACTGCAGGTGACTGTATCGCCCTCTGCTTGTCCAACAAGAGAGTGCCCTGTTATGTCCTGTTTTGTGCAAGATATTTGATGCATGGTTTTTCAGTTCTTCATTCTTTTATATGATGAAGAAGTTCTGCTTTCAAACATGTTACTCAATGTGTTTTAGACACATTGTACACCAAGAGATAGAAATGACAGATGTGTCCTTGGCCCTACCCAGACTTCCCAAACATGCAGCCAGCACTGGAAACACATGAGGTGAGGAAGTATACGTCATTATTTGGCACTTGATTCTTTCTGATATATATCTTAATTGCCATTTTCAAAAAGGCATAATTTATGAATGTCTTTTCCTCAGTATATTTTCAGGGAGCTTGCAGTTAAAGGTAGAAAGAAAATGTATAAAGAAGAGTAACCAGGGCAGAGAAGACAGACCTCAGGGCTGCATCTATAACTTACTCACCACGTGGTTGGTCAAAACCACAGCTTTGAGGGAAGAGGCAAAGAGGAAGACTGCTCTAATTTTACCAGAGCTAAAATCATGAAAGTGTCTCCTTCTGTGGGGAAAAAAAAGGAAGGAAGGAAGGAAGGAAGGGGGTAAACGGTGGCATTATATCTTACTTGCTAATTTGTAAGTGCGATTAAGGTTAAGTCGAACTTCCCTTCACAAGAAAACATGACCGAAAGCATGAGCAAGAGAGCTTTGTTTGTAAAGAACTTTTCAAGATGCTGTTTTTCTCCTGGAAAATGTGGTTTATCTAATTGATGGCTGAGGAAAACCATCTTTTTAAACTTCCCACTCAGTGAGTCACCCTGGGGTGCGTCTGCCTTCTAGCATCCTGTTAGATCCAGTAATCTGAAGTGGCATGACCAGTGCAGCCCCAACCTCATGCGTCAAGCGTGGCTACCAGCACTGGGAAACCAGAGGGAGCCCGGTTTTCTCAACAGCGTGGTTAACAAAATTGCATGTTATGAAATGGGGTTTCATCCTTTAAAGGATCGTTACCTATTTTTAAAAAGAACCTGTCAAATGATTCCTATCAACATCCAGAAGTCTATAGTTGTTAAGGCCGGGTAATTATTCCAACTGAAGTGAAGTATTATCACCATAGGGTTTCTTCATGTTTACACTGAAGAGAACGTCCACGCTTCCCCTGGCTGCATAAAGTGGAGGTGAAATGGAGAATTTGGACACGTTCTTTTCCAAACAGAACTTCAGACACGGACAAAGCAACATGAATACCGATCCAGATACCCCATCAAACATAAAACACTGAGGAAAGGAATTTAATAGTCTGAAAGTCTTAGCATCAGTACAGTCTTACCTTGTACTGTAACTCTTCTTCCCAAAAGAAAAAGTGAGTGAACTGGCGATTTAGGGGTGTCCAGGGAGAGAACAGGGAAGATAAAGTGTTGGAAATAATGTCAAGTCATCTTTGTTGAAAAAAAGAGCCTACCTTCTTTATTATAGATGGGTCAGAGGAGGAATTTACTGAGGTATGATAAAAGAACGAGACTGAGTAGTATTTGGGATTCTTTAAAACTTACCTAATCATATTTTCAGAGCTATTTATTGGAATAAGATGCAGAGGCTACAAAATTAGCCAACAAAATGCAAATGTTACCTTAGACTGAAGAGCGTTTACTCAAGTCTTCAGGAATTAGTATATGAGATCTTGGGGAGAATGGATGGGATGCCAGATTAAGTTTCAACAGAGGCGCCTAGGACTGTATGAGATTTTTATTTGGAAGAAGCAACAATGTGTAGAGATTTACTTTAACTTCTTAAACTTTTCTTACACAATTAACGCTGATAAAAAAATGTATTAGACCCTGGGTAACATGTTAGAGAAGGAAATGAGCTGAAAATATGGCAGTATTTTAGATAAAAGAGTTGTGACAAGAAAATATCTTAATTGGAATGAGCTAAATAAGATTATCACAACTTGAGATCTAGGAACCTTATCAAGATAATGCAAACTGTATGTCTCTGGCCACTTCTAACAGAGGTTTTAGCATATTAGGGTATCTAGACTGATCACTACAGTATAGATCTAGGAGGATTCTCCAGAAGTTTGGGCCTGAGAAGACACGTGTTTCTTGGTTCTCTGGTGTTTTCCTGACTGCTCATCAGCAAGTGTACTTTTCACTGTACTATAATCCAAGAACGACACAATTATATCCCCCAATTTTTATGATCAGCTCTGGTCATCTCTAGATGGAAATCATGGCCACCGATGAGATGTCATGAAGTACCTCTTCAGTCATGGTTGACTGCTGGACATGAGGACAGAGGCCCAAAGCACCACCGTATTGGGGCTACGAATAGAATATTCCTTCACAACTTGAATATCTAACAAATTGACACTTGTTTTCAACATCTTCCTTAATATCTCCAAAAAGCATTATCAGTGCATATTTGCTGACTTCCTTTCTTTCTCTTTTCTTCGATTTCAACTTTATTGAGGTATAATTGATATATAAAATTATAAGATATGTAAAGCGTGCATATTTTCATGATATATGTAAACACTGTGATAAGATTTTCTTCATCTAGTTAATTGACCTATCCATCATCTCATATATGCTAAGTGCCACTCAGCAAATTTCAGTTACACAATACAATGTTATCAGTGGTAGTCACCATGCTTTTCACTGGGTCTGCAAACCTTATTCCTCTTACAGCTAAGGATTTGTACCCTTTTACCTACCTCTCCCTATTTCCCCCCCAGCAAACACTTTTCTACTCTTTGTATGAGTTTGACATATTTTTTTCTCACTTAAAAGTGACACAATGTTTGTCTTTGTCTGACTTATTTCACTTGGCATAATGTCTCAGGGTCCATCCATCTTGGTACAAATGACAGGATTTCCTTCTTTCTCATGGCTGAATAATATTCCATTGTGTGTGTGTGTGTGTGTGTGCATGCACACACACATATATATAACATATAATAATATTCCATTGGGTGTATATGTGCACACATACACACAAACACACACACCACATCTTTATCCATTTATCTCCTGATGAGCATTTAGTTATCTCCATGTCTTAACTATTGTGAAAAATGCTACAATAAAAATGGAGGTGCAGATGTCTTTTCAATATCTTGTTTTTACTTCCTTTGGATATATACCTAGAAGTGGGAACTTAGATATTATGGCAGCGCTATTTTCAATTTTTTGAAGAAGCTCCATAATGCTTTCCATAATGGTTGTACCAATTTACATTTCTACCAATATAGGAGTTCCCTTTTCTCTAAATCCTCACTAAGACTCATTATTTCTTGTCTATTTGGGATAACCATTCTAACAGGAGAGAGATATCTCATTGCAGTTTTGATGTGCATTTCCCTGATGGTTAGTGATGTTGAGCACCTTCCCATGTACCTGTTGGCCTTATGTATGCCTTCTTTGGGAAAATGTCTATTCACTATTTCTGCCCATTTCTTAATTGGACTGTTTATTTTTGGCTATTGTGTTGTATATGTTCTTATAAATTTTGGATATTCACCCCTTATTAGATATGTGGTTTGCAAATATTTTCACCCATTTGGCAGATGCCTTTTCATTTTGTTGATGGTTTCCTTTGCTGTGCAGGAGCTTTTTAGTTTGATGTAGTCACCTTGTTTATTATTGCTTTGTTGTCAAATCCCAAAAATCATTGCCAAGACCAATATCAGGGATTTTGCTCCCTATTTTTCCTTCTAGGAATCTTATGGTTTTAGGTCTTTCATTGAAATCTTTAATGCATTGTGAGTTAATTTGTGTGTGTGGTGTTAAGATAGTAGTCCAGTTTCATTCTTTTGCATTTGGCTGTCCAGTTTTCCCATCATCACTTATTGAAGAGATTATCCTTTCTTCATTTTATGTTCCAGGCTCCTTAGTCATAAGTTAATTGGCCATATATGTATGGGTTTATTTCTGGGCTTTCCGTTTCTGTGTGTCTGTTTTTATGCTGATGCCACACTGCTTTGATTACTATGGCTTTGTAATACTGTTTGAAATCAGGAAGTGTAATGTCTCTAGCTTTGTTCTTCTTTCTCAAGATAGCTTTGTCTTATGGTTTCATACAAGTTGTAGGATTTTTTTTTCTATTTCTATGAAAAATACCATTGGAATTTTGATAGCAATTGCATTGGATTTGTAGATTGCTTTGGGTAAAATGGTCATTTTAACAATATTAATTCTTCTGACCCATGAGCATACACTATCTTTCTATTTATTTGTGTCTTCTTTAATTTCTTTCATCAATGTCATAGTTTTCATTGTACATGTCTTTCATCTCCTTCACTGAATTTATTCCTAGGTATTTTATTCTTTTTGATATAATTGTAAGTGGGATTGTTTTCTTAATTTCTCTTTCTGATAGTTATTGGTATATAAAAATGCAACTGATGTTTGTATATTGATTTTGTATCCTGCAACTTTACTGAATTTGTTTATTCTAACAGTTTTCTGATGGAATCTTTAGAGTTTTCTATGTATAAGATCATGTTATCAGCAAATAGAAGCAATTTTACTTTTCCTTTCCAATTTCAATGCCTTTTTTTTATTTCCTAATTGTTCTGGCTAGGACTTCCAGTACTTTATTGAATAAAAGTGGTGGGAATAGGCATCCTTCTCTTGTTTCTGATCTTAAAGGAAAAGCTTTCAGCTTTTCCCTGTGGAGTATGATGTTGGATGTGGGTTTGTTTATATGGTCTCTATTATTTTAAGGTATATTCCCTTTATATCCAGTTTGTTGAGAGCTTTTACCATAAACATGTTGTCAAATGCTTTTTTGCATCTACTGAGAAGATCATATGATTTTTATCCTTCATTTTGTCAATATGGTATATCACATTGATTGATTTGTGGATGTTGAAACACCCTCTTCTATTTTCTGGAAGAGTTTGAAAAGGTTTGGTATTAATTTTTAAATGTTTGGTAGAACTCACCAGTGAAGACATCTAGTCCTGAAATTTGTTTGTTGGGAGGTTTTGATTACTGAGTCAATCTCCTTAGTACTTACTGGTCTGTTCAGATTTTTCTATTTCTTTCACAATTCAGTTTCTGTATATTGTATGTTTCTAGGAATGTATCCATTTTTCAGGTTGTCCAATTTGTTGGCATATAATTGTGCATAGTAGTGTCATCATCCTTTGTATATCTGTAGTATCAGTTACAATGTCTCCTCTTTCATTCTGATTTTATTTGAGTCCATGCTCTTTTTTTGTGAGTCTAGCTAAAGAGTTGTCTTTTTTTCTTTTAAAAAGCTTGTAGTTTCATTGTCTGTTGTCTTTTTAGTCTCTTTTATTTATTTCTGGTCTGATCTTTGTTATTCTTTTTCTAGTGCCTTAAAGCATACAATTCACTTGCTTATGTGAGCTCTTTCTTCACTTTTTTTAATGTAGGTGTTTATCATCATGAACTTCCCTTTTAGGCCTTCTTTTGCTGCATCCCTTAAGTTTTCCCATGTTGTATTTCCATTTTCATTAGTCTCAAGGTATTTTTTTAATTGATCTCTTCTTTGACCCACTGGTTTTTCAGTAACATTGTTATTTATTCTCCATGTATTTGTGAATTTTTCAAGTTTTCTCTCGTAATTGATTTCTAGTTTCATACCATTGTGGTTGGAAAAGATGCTTGATATGATTTCTATCTACTTAAATTTATTGAGACTTGTTTTGCCACCTAACATGATCTATCCTCAAGAATATTCCAGGTGCCCTTGAGAAGAATGTGTATTCTGGTGCTATTGGATGGAATATTCTCTAAATGTCTGTTAAGTCCATCTGATCTAATGTGTAGTTCAAGTCCAAAGTTTCCTTTTTGATTTTCTGTCTAGATGATCTATTCATTGTTGAAAATGGGGTATTAGTAATGACTACTAATACTGTATTGCTATTCGTCCCTTCTGGTTAGTTAATACTTACTTTATATATTTAGATGCTCCTTGTTGGATGCATAAATATTTACGAATGTTATATCCTCTTTTTGGATTAATCTCTATCCCTGCTTTCTTTTGGTTTCCATTTGCATGGAATATCTTTTACCAGCCCTTCACTTTCAGTCTATTTGTGTTCTTACATCTGAAGTGAGTCTCTTGTAGGCAGCTTATACTTAGGTTTTGTTTCTTTATCCATTCAGCCATTCTATATCTTTTGATTGGAGCATTTAGTTCATTTAGTTATTATTGATAGACATAGACCTACTGTTGCCACTTTGTTAATTGTTTTCTGCCTGGTGTCTTTATTCCTTTCTTCTCTTGCTCTCTTCCTTTGTGATTTAATCACTTTCTGTAGTCATATTCTTAGATTACTTTCTCTTTCTCTTTCTGTATTTACCTTAGGTTTTTGCCATGGGTTTTTGATATATTTAAAACAGTCTATTTTAAGCTGGTAACAACTTAACTTCAAATGCATAATAAAGTTCTACATTTTTGCTCTCCCTCCTCATATTTCATGTTTTTGATGTTTCAATTTACATCTCTTTACCTTGTGTATCTATTAAAAAATTACTGACATAGTTACTTTTAATATTTTTGTCTTTCAACCTCCAAACTAGATTTATAAGTGATTTATCCACCATTACAACATTAGAGTATTCTGAATTTAACTATATATTTACTTTACCAGTGAGATTTATACTTTCATGTTTTCCTGTTTCTAATTAGTGTCCTTTCTTTTCAACTAGAAGAACTCCCTTTAACACTTCTTGTAAGGCCAATGTAATGGTGATTAGATTAACTCCTTCAGCTTTGGCTTGTTTGAAAAACTTCTTATCTCTCCTTCAATTCTGAAGGGCAACTTTGGCAAGTAGAGTATTTTTGGTTGGATTTTTTTCCCAGTACTTTGAATATATCATGCCTCTCCATTCTGGCCAGCAAAGTTTCTGCTGATAATCTTATAAGGGTTCCCTTATATGTAACAAGTTATTTTTCTCTTGTTGCTTTTTAAGATTCTGTCTTTGTTTTTAACTTTTGACAGTTTAATTATAATGCTTCTCAATGTAGGTCTCTTTGGATTCTTTTATTTGGAACTCTCTGTGCTTCCTGGCTCTGGAAAGCTGTTTCTTTCCCCAGGTAAGGGAAATTTTCAGCCATTATATCTTTGAATAAACTCCCTTTCTCTCTGTCTTCTCCATCTGAGACCCCTAAAACATATGTTGGGCTGCCTGATGCTGTTTCATGATTCCCTTATCCTATCTTCATTCTTTTTCTTTTTTGCTCTTCTGAGTAGATGAATTCCACTACCTGTATTCAAGTTCACAGATCCTTTCTTCTGCTTGATCTAGTCTGCTGTTGAAACCCTGTATTGGATTTTTCAGTGCAGTCACTATATTCTTAAGCTTTGTGATTTATCTTTGGTACTTTCTTATATTTTCCATCTCTTTGTTGAAATTCTCACTTTGTTCATGTATTGTTCTCCTGACCTTAGTAAGCATTTTTATGACCATTATTTTGAATTCTTTATCACATAAATCACTTGCCTCCACTCCATTAAGATCTGTTTCTGAAGTTTTATCTTGTTCTTTTGTTTGGGACATGTTCTTCTATCTCTTCATTTTTCTTGACTCTCTGTGTCCATTTGGAAACTTTACAAACATTAGAAATGTTTTTATAAACTTAAGACTAATGGAATGAGATCATATTGAAGGAAAAGGTAACAAGTTTACAATCATTTATTCTAAAATTACATGCTGTGAGAGAAAAAATACCATTTCTAGTGATTAGTTATGTAGCTACCAAGTTGCCCACTGACTTACAAGTACTTACCATGTGTGTAAAAACAGCAAATCAGAACACCACTCTTTCCCACCCCAGCCAAGTCAGAACCTGTTTAACTATAGGCTATCTCTTAGAAAGTAACAATACTTCTGGTAATTTGTGGTGCTGGAGCTATTTCACTATTCTGAGAAAAATAGAACAACAACAATAACAACCATCCCACAGAAAGTGTTAGACTAAGGAAGTGGGAGTAGGAAACTATACAAACCCTTATCTGTGTCTGAAAACTGATAGGTAGGAGGAGGGGCTGGACTGGAAGGTTTGAAAATCTTGTTGATCGGGTGTAGACATGAAGAGGAGATTCGGGTCAGCTTTCAGATTCAGTTTCTACATGTAAAGAGCATGAAAGTCACCACTCCCATCTTCAAAACAAGAAAAAAAAGACCAAATAAGCTAAAATTAAATGACTTATTAGACTCATCAGAGAGCTAAGGTCACAGAACAGACTGCCACCTTGAAATCTGAGAAAGGTGAAAAAAATAATCACAGCTGAGACCAACTTTCTTAGTAACAGAAGATGCTATAGCTATATACTTGTAAGAATAAAATGTTAATTTTAGTGAATTAAGCTGGACTACCTTAAGAGTTAGAAAATCCTTGGTATCCAGTCTCAGTGGCTGCTCCTGCACTTTCATGGGTTTTAACTCCAGGATCCCCCAAAATTCTGCATAATGAACATTGGACAAGAGTAAAAATCATAAACTTAAGAGATGAAATAAAAGCATTTGAGAAAATGCAACATCCATTCAATCAGGAAAAAAAAATCTCAGTAAACTAGACAAGCAAAATAGACAAGAACTTTCTCAGCTTGATAAAAAGCATCTACAAAATAATCTACAGCTAATACTTAGTGATGAGAGATTAGATTCTTTCCTCTTAATTAGGAACAAGGTAAAAGTATCCTTTCTTACCACTTCTATTCAGTATTGTACTGGAAGTCCTAGTTGGTCAATAAGACAGAAAAAAAGGCATACATATCGAGAAGGGAAGCATAAAACTGTCTTTGTTCACAGATGACATGGTTTTCTGTGTAAAAAAGCCAAAAGTACCAGAGCTAATAGCTAATTATACCAAATTTGTAGGATTCAATTAATATATAAAAGTCAGTTGTTTTGTTGTTATATGACAGGAATAAATAATTGGAATTTGAAATTAAAAACACAATACCACGTACAATAGCACTCACAAAATGAAACACTTAGGTATAAATCTAAGGAAATATGTACAGAATATTTTTATCTTCTTGTATAAAACTATAAAACTCTAATGAAAGAAATCAAAGATCTAAATAAATGTAAATATAGTCATGGATTGGAAGACTCAATATTGTTAAGATGTTAATTATTCCCAACTCAGTCTATATACTCATTGTAATCTCAATCAAAACCACAGCAAGCTATTTTGTGGATATCAATAAACTGATTACAAACTTCATATGGCAAGCAAAAGACCCAAAATAACTAACACAATATTGAAGAAGAACAATGTCAGAGGACTGATACTACCTAACTTCAAGACTTACTAAAACCTTAATTAAGAATAACTCCTGATGAAAGAATAGACACATAAAAGGATAATATTTCCAACAAAATATGCCAAAACAATTGCACATCTATATGCAAAAATAAATAAATCTAGACACAGACCTTACACCTTTCACAAAATATTTAAGATGTCGATGTAAATATAAATCACAATATTATAAAACTGGAAGAAAACATACACAAAAGTTCAGAGACCTTGGGTTTCATGATGAGTTTTAGATATGATACAAAAAACACAATCCATGAATGAAAATGTTTTTATTAAAATTTAAAACTTCTGCTCTGTGAAAGACACTTTTAAGGTAATCAAAAGACAAGCCACAAACTGGGAGAAAATATTTGTAAAACACATATCTGATAAAAGACTTGTTTCCAAAATACAAAGAACTCTTAAAATGCAACAATGACAAACAACCAAATTAAGAAATGGGAGAAAGAGCTGAACAAGTACCTCACCAAAGACATACAGATGGAAAATAATAAAAGATGTTCAACATCATATCTGATTAGGGAACTGCAGATTAAAACAACAATGAAATGTCACTACACACCTATTAGAAGGTAAAATTTAAACAAACAAACAATACCAAACACTGACAATACTGGTGGGGATGCAAAACAAAAGGAATTCTCATTTGTTCCTGTCAGGAATGGAAAATGGTACAGATGCTTTCGAAGACAGTTTGATACGGTTTTATACAATGCCAAAGTCTTACAATCTAGTCACCAACCAGGCTCCTACATGTTTACTTAGGTTATACCCAGTTGTGCTGAAAACTTAAGTCTGCACAAAACCTACATGCCTAGTATTTATAGCAGTCTATTCACAATCACCAAAAACTGGAAGATATCCGTCAACAGGTGAATGGATAAATAAACCATGGTACAACTGTACAATGGAATGTTATTCAGCAATAAAATAAAGTGAGCTGCCAAGCCACAAAAAGAGGGAGACTATATGATTCCATTTAATGACATTGTGGAAAAGGCAAAATCATAGATGCAGTAAAATGATCGGTAGTTGCCAATGTTCCTAGAGTATGGTGAAGCACAAGGAATTTGGGGGCAGTAGAACTGTTGTGTATAATATTGTAACGGTGGATACATGACAATGCATTTGTCAAAATCCATGGAACTTTATAGTACAAAGAGTAAACATTAATATATGCAATATTTTGAAAAATCATTGAGGAGGTTTGGGGATGCCAGGAAGGAATTCATACTGTGACAAGAGCATCTAACTGTTTTAAAATATATGAAACAAGTTCACTGCTGGGGTGGAGCGGAAAGGTGCTGATCTAAAGTGACTTTGGTATTAGTGGAGTCTATAAAACTAAGGGCAAATGAAACTGCATATAAGAACTGTATTCTGGTCAGTAAAGTTGTTCTCACTTAATTATGAATTGCAGAACAGTAGGAACCATATTTTTCTCTGTTGGAGGAGGAGTTTATGGATAAGTAACTGGAGGGGGCCAGACTGATCTATGTGGTAATGGATTAAAGGTGGTGACATCAGAATGAACTCTGGTTTAAGTTACTATAAATACAGATCATAACACATAGAAACACAAATATGTGTATATATACAAGTTAGTATATAAACATGTATTTCTGTGTTCTGTCAACTGAGAGGCCCCAAAAGAGGCCCCAACCTACTAGCAACAAGCACATCTAGTGTCCAGATCTTGTTTTCTACTACCAATTCTCCAATAAAAGGAACCAGAGATCCTTAGATAAATGACTGGATCTTGGACAGTGAGAATAAATATACCAGATAAGCCTGAAGTATTTTGTAGAGGCAGAGAGTAAGAAAATGCTCACACACACACACACAAACCCCACACACATATGGCAAGTGGGCATAGTAGCCAATTGAAAGAACTCCCAATGGCCAAAGGTACAACAATTTGAGCAAGAAAATTAATAAAGTAGTATTGTGTTATAATCCAAAGTATAAAACAAATATTCATGAGTCCCAACTATACAAATACATGATC
Organism: Phataginus tricuspis; assembly: GCA_029783875.1. Classification (NCBI taxonomy): domain Eukaryota; kingdom Metazoa; phylum Chordata; class Mammalia; order Pholidota; family Manidae; genus Phataginus; species Phataginus tricuspis. The sequence goes on along the minus strand of JAQQAC010012171.1, from coordinate 3,954,560 downwards.
AAATGAATGGATAAGTGTGGGAGAAGAGACAAATCTCCCATGCAGAGGAAATCATATATGAAGTCACTCACTCCATCTTCAAAGAAGGGGAGTATTTTTTCCCATTCCTTAGCCTTGGCCATGCATAGTAACTTCTTTCCAAAGAGAACAGTATGAAAAAGGGGGAAGTAAGTAACTTAACAGTGGAGAAACCTGACACATGTTACTTCAGCCAGGCGATCAAGGCCAACATCCACAGACATAAGTCACACTGATAATAAATACCCTCAATATGGTGTGATAAAAAACATGGCACTTTACTTCTGATGTGTTCCTCCCAATAACCAATTACCCAAGTCTTATTATGAGAAAAACATCAGACAAATTCCAATAGTGGGTATCCTGCAAAATACGAGTGTGTTTCAAAACTGTCAGAATCATCCAGAACAAGAAAAGTCTGGGAAACTGCCACAGCCAAGAAATGCCTAAGGGGAAATAACAACTAAATGTAATGGGCTTTTCTGGATGGAACAAAAAAGGACACTAAGTATAAACAAAGGAAATATGAATAAGCTATGGGCATTTCTTAATAATGTATCAGTATTGGTTCATTAATTATACTAAATGTACTATACTAATGAAAAATGAAAAATACTAATAATAGGGAAAACTAGGCAAGAAGTATATTCTCTTCTCTATAAATTTTTCTATAAATCTAAAACTTTTGACTCCTGGTGAAAAAGATGATGGAGTAGGAAAGCAATGCAGAAACCTCATCCCACATATACATCAGGGAAGCAACTACAGCAAAAAAACGAACCCTGAAAATGGTGTGAAGTGAGAACAGACCATCTACACCTAGTGAAGAAAAGAAGACCACACAGGAGGAGCCAAGTGTCAGAGCTGCAATCCACTGGCACACGAGGCCTTCTCCCATCCCAGCCAATAAGTGGGAAGGAGAGGAACAGAGTGGAGAGAGGAGAAGTGCTCAGGAACTCTGCACACCTGGCCCTGTAGATCTACTTTGGAAGCATGACTCTGCATTGCATGGGGTTTTGGTGATTAATGGAGCTGAATATCAGGGAGAATTCCTCATGCTTATGGAGGACAGGCGCACTTCATAGGTCCTGCTGAAATCCAACACAGATGTGGGAGTCTGACAGATTCACCAGCAGTGGGAAGGGTGCCAGAGGGGCAGGAGTTGGACAGAGCTCTCTCCACAAGGAAAAGGACAGGTGGGCAGTGCTACCCCAGACCACCGTCAGCCCAATTGGTGAAGTGCTTGTGGGAGCCAGCCCCAAATGTCAATTCCCCTTGTTTCCCTGCACTCCTGCCCTCCCAACAGGCCCCCTAGGCCCAGCAGTAATCAGATTTTGCTGCCTGACAGGTGGAGGGAGACTTTGTTGCCTGGCAGGAGAAGGGAGGCTTTTCCAGCTTTCCTGGCCCTCTCTCAGTCAACTGGGGAGGAGCCTGTGGAATCCAGCTCCAAGCACTCCTTTCCTGCTAGCAGCCCAACCCCATGTTGCCCTCCCTTGAACATGTGCCCTGCCCACCCAACTGGCCCAGAGTTGCCACCAAAGCTGCCAGGCAGGCTTAGTGTGGCCCTCCCACAAAGATCCCAACATAAGTACCACTGTACAGCTCACAAAGGGCCAGCTGAGGCAAGCTGCCAGCTGCAGCACCCTGAGGTCATCCACTGCAGCTGGGAATGGGCAGCCTCTGCACTGCCCATACCTTATGGGCAGAGGGGTGTCCCTGCCCACAGTGATCCCAGAAGAAGTGCCACTGCATGGCCCACAAAGGGCCTCTGCTGACAGAGAACAACCACCACCAATAGACAGGCAGAAATGTGGCCTGCCCACAGCCCACCAAAGCAGTTGTGGCTCCACCACAAAGGAGAACCAGGCACTGGCGAACAAAGAGTCTTGAGGTTCTGGGCACCACGAGACGCTTACTTCATAAAGCCATTACTTCCTAGACCAGGAGGCACAGATGATCTATCTAATACAAAGGAAGAAACACAGAAACCAAGACAAAATGAGGAGGCAGAGAAATATGTTCCAAAAAAAAAAAAAAAAAACCAGAAAGAGGGCTAAATGCAATAGAGATTACCAATCTTCTTGATAAATATTTCAAAGTAACAGTCACAAAGATGCTTGCTGACATGGGTAAAAGATTGATGGGAACTTCAACAAAGAGAAGATTTGAAAAGAGCCACTAAGAGCTAAAGAATACAGTAACTGAAATGAAAAATACAATGAATGGAATGAATAGTGTATTGCTGCAAGTAGAGGAGACACTGAGATGGAAATTAGAGAACAGGAAGACAACCAAGCAGAGAAACAGGGAGAAAAAAGAATTTCTAAAAATGAGAAGATGCTATCTTACTATGCTGATGGACAGTGACTGTAATGGGGTATGTGGTGGGGACTTGATAACAGGGGGGAATTTAATAACCACAATGTTGCTCATGTGAAACCTGAGCATAAGATTGTATATCAACGATACCCTATTAAAAAAAATTGAGAAGATGCTAATAGAGCTATGTGACAACTCCAAATGAAACAAATATTGCATAATCAGGGTCCCAGAAGGAAAAGAGAGAGACAAAGGAGTAAAGAGTCCCTTTGAAGAAATAATAGGTGAAAAATTCCCCAGTCTGGGGAAGAAAATAGACACCCAGATTCTGGAAGTACAGAGAGTCTCTAAAAAAAGGAACCCCAGGAAGACAACACCAAAACATATAGTAATTAAAATGGCAAAGATTAAAGATAAAGAGAGAGACAAACAGTTACCTATAAGAGAAACTCTATAGAGCTATCAGCAGTTTTCTCAGCAGAAACTTTACAGGCCAGAAGGGAGTGGCATAAAATGTTTAGTGTACTGAAACAGAAGGACCTTCAACCAAGAATCCTCTACCCAGCAAAGTTATCATTCAGAACTGAAGGAGATATTAAAAGTTTCCCAGACAAAAGTTAAAAGAATTCACCACCACTAAATTAGTCTTACAGGATATGTTAAAGGAACTTCTATGAGATGGAAATGTTCTTAAACCTAAATATCTTTTCATCAGTGAGAATAAACCCAATATATAAAGATAGTAGACCAATTACTACACAAGTATGAAGTTGAAAAAAAGGTAGTAAAATCAACTATATACAAAATCAGTCATGGGATACACAAAAATAGATTATAATATCTAATATATAAAGTGTGGAAGAGGGAGAATAAAAAGGAAGTACTTTTAGACAGTGTTCAAAATAGAGCATCCAAATATAGACTGTTATATATTTAAGAAACTATGAACCTTATGGTAACCACAAGCCTAAAGCTTATAATAGATCACAAAAAAATTTTCTAAAAGAATCCAATCACAACACTAACAGACCCCATCAAATAACAAAAGAAGAGTATAAGGGAGGAAGAAATGATCAGACAGTACTTACAAAAACAACCAGCAAACAATAAATAAAATGTCAGTAAGTACAAACCTATTAATAACCACCTTAAATGTAAATGGACTGGATGCACCAATCAAAGGACATAGGGTGACAGAATGGATAAGGAAACATGACTCATCTATATGCTGCCTACAAGAGACTCATTTCAGACCCAAAAACATACACAGACTTAAAGTGAAGGGATGGAAAAAGATATTTCATGCAAATAATAGGGATAAAAAATCAGGAGTAGCAGTACTTGTATCAGACAAAATAGACTTCCAAACAAAGAAAGTAAAAAGAGACAAAGAAGGACATTGTGTAATGATAAAGGGATTAGTCCAACAAGAGGATATAACAATTACAAACATCAGTGCACCCAAGATAGGAGCACCTAAGTATGTAAAAAAAATACTAACAGAACTAAAGTGAGAAATAGACTGCAACTCAGTCATATTATGGGACTTTAACACCACTTACATTGATGGACAGATCAACCAGACAGAAAACAAACAAGGGAACAGAGGCACTGAATAACACACTTGATTGAATGGACTCAACAGATACATACAAAGCACTCCACCCAAAAGTAGCAGGATACACTTTTCTCAAGTGCATATGGAATGTTCTCCAGACTACATCACATATTAGGACACAAAAAGAACCTCAATAAATTTAAAAAGATTTAAATTGTATCAGGCATCTTTTCAGATCACAATGGCATGAAAATAGAAATAAATTACACAAAGAAAACAAACAAAAACCCACACACATTCTAGATGCTCCCCAAATGCTATTGGGAGGATGGTTGGAGGCACTCCCATGGGGTAGAAAAGCATTCCTCATTAGAGCTGTGACTAGTCGTGGCTAGTTTTTCATGAATGCTCAAAAGAAAATGGTAGGAGAATTTTTGAGAGTAGAGTACGGAAATTCCAATGCCTCTTTCAATGGGTTTAAATATGAGATGTCAGCCAAGTGGAAGCAAGATTTGAGAACCTCTGTTGGTGGTGGACACATAATAACATTTATGAATTCGAAGCTCTGGGTTCAAGACCATCCATTATTTACTGCCTAATGTTGGAAGTGAATTATACCCCTGTCTCAAATGAGTTGTCAGACAGGCTAACATCTGCCTCACAGAATCTCTAGTGTCAAATGGGAAGAAAAGGCTCCTCTCACTGAAATATTGTATGCTGAAAAACTAGGACACTTTTCATCTGACATGTTTTCTCATGTTTTTTCATGTTATCAAGCATCTGGTAGACCTGAGTCAGAGCTCTGATTGCTGAGGCTGCAAAAGTCTACCGTGTAAGGCCACAGGGGCTCTGCCTACCTGGATAGAGTAAGATCTACAAATGAAGGAGGACAGTCTTTGAGTTCAGAAAGAAACCAAAGGCAAAATGATTTTGTGTAGGGGAATCCATGATACCACAACCAATAGGTTGGGTCCATGCAAGATTTTTTTTCCATGACTTCCAAGAATCCTTAGAGACACAGTGATTATTACCATCACCATTTATTGGAGTTCTATATAAGAACTTTCAGCTTCAGGATATTTCTAGGTTTCATGCCCTAAATCCCTGGTATATCCTTATCATCCACTGAAATTAAAGAAAGAGCACAAGTTATATGGGCACGACATTGGTAGACCTCTCCATAGGGAACTCTAAGGATGCAGAAAGCTTAGAAATAGTTCCAGTTAAGTATATCTAAAAGATTCCACTTTGAATATAAGTCTGTCTCCACACATAAATATGTCAATTTTTGTTATGCCATCTTAGCAACTCTGTCCAACCTCACTTCCAAACTATAACCACAGTAACAAGATTCAGGATACATAAGCTGATGTTCAAAATGTGAAATATGACATGCTAACTTGAGAAAAAAATTCTTATATATCAGATTTAGTTAGTACTATCTTGGTTGATTTTTTAACCTTGGGTAAAAATTTCTATTTAATGGTCATTAGCTCTTTGTTCAAGATAGAGTGCATCTCGTCTTTTAGAAATGCAGAACAGAAAATGATTACCCAACACTTGCTGCAGAGTGGCTAAAGGGGGCAGTGTGAAATGACTCCAAGATGTAAGGCGATTTCACTGTGGAGATCATGTTGAAATAAGTAACTGTCAAGATCAAATAAGTCAATATATCTTAGATAATGACAAGGTTTGTGTAGTTTTGTTGAAGTTAAAACCTAGGAACATATTCATACCAAATCTAAAATTGTTACATGTTTGTCCATTGCTTAGTTTACTTTGTTTTGTTTTGTTTTTTAAATCGTATTTCATTTTGCTATAATTTCTTTTTAAGATCAGTGCACATATAAATTTAGTAATGTGGTATCCACTCTTTGTTGTTATTTTATGCTGTTCTGATAAATTACTGAAATGAAATTACTACATCTTATTTCAGCATTAACTTTCCTCCAAAAGGTATTTTAACTTCAAAATGCTTCAGCATTTTGAAATTATATTTAAAAATTACATTAAAAATATGTAATTTTTAATATATATATATATAGAACACTTCGATTCTCTACTAAATGTGTCAGTAATATTCTCATATAATAGAAAATGAGCCATTGTCCTATTTTGGAAGACTGATAAAGTATCTAAACATCCATTTTGAATAATAGGCTAACTAGAATTATTTTTAATTATTTTTAACTTATGATTTTAAATCTGGATAGATTTTAAATGGTTAAATGCGAGTGTGAAATGAGTGTTACTTTAAACAAAACCATTCAGATTTGCACATCCATAGCAATAAAATATCCATAAATTAAAATATTTTTCCTTTATTTTTGCTCATATCTTTATAATTTAAAAAAACTGCCTTTATTCATGGGGAAAAAAACCCCACAAGTATCATGCTTTCTTTATGGTAATTCTACAATACACATATTTTACTGTGAAATCTTGGCATATTTATTCTCTGATTTTAAATAAAACTATCACAAATATATACATCAACTCAATTTACAATAAGTTCAGATGTTTCCCAATGTTTTCCAGATATTCATTCCAACTATAGACTCCTTGTGTCTAGGTGTTTCTATACCACAATTTGTTGGGCAGCCAGATCATTCAACACCCACAACAGAATGCTGCATCCCTTCCTAGTCATCAAAGAATGTTAGCATTGAGGGTCATTAAAAATACTTTACACTGAACATTAATTTTAATTGAGTTAGTCTATTATTTATTTTCACTAGTCTCAGACCATATACAAAATCAAAGTTTAGCCCTGCCTCTGTATGATCATCACATGTGTTATGACTAATGAAATTCTGTTTCACAAAGACGAACGCTAACCAAGGAATGACTTGCCAGATGAAAAACATATTTTCTTTTGTTTTGTTTTGTTGCCATCGAAATTAAACATTACTGGTTCACTAATATTAACCTTTGGTACTTAATATTCTTCGTCTCCCTTTAGTTCTCTTATGGCCAGGACTAGAAGCCCTGGGAGGGAGCTGTACTTCTGAGATGCCAACAGCGTTTTGAATTTGTTCAGGATTCCACCACTGAGATAGATACACTCTCACAAGATTTGGAAGACAGAAGAAGGAGCCACTTTATTTTTCCTATGACAGTGGGTGGAGGTGTGGATTTCCTAGACATAAGTATTTGTAGCAGTTTCTGTATTCTTTTTCCATTCGCCTTCCTGAATGCCATGAAGGAGCTCTGAAATCTGCAGCAGATTTCTGCACATTGATGACTTGGGGTGGCAGCAACTGTGTCTCTCACAGCACCAAATCTAAACCAGTAATTTTTGCTACTTTAGGCTTTTAATGTTTTCCCAAACATCTAATTCTAACCTAGAGTAGTTTTCTTTCTTATTAAACCCTTAACACAAATGACCATGGGAAAAACTAACCATGTACTGACTAGCATTTAGTGCCAAAAAAGTAGACCATGTAGAAGGGCAGGTCAAGGTAAGGCAGAGAGAAACTAGCACAAACAGATTATTTAGACTCTAGAAGGCTCAGGGAAAGTTGGGATGGTAAGAAGGGTCAGTGAACTCTGATCTAGGTAGAGGTAGTTAGTTCTCCATCCATTTATACTGCTTGCAGCATATGGGAACCCTCTGAAATGCCAACAGGTAAATCCCACTTCATTCATTGAGAAAAATGCTTAGTTATACTCCAACTTCCACTAGTTCCTCAGAGACTTCCACTCAATAGGCTGTCACATCCCCCAATCCAACTGGTATCACTTGTCACTTAATAAGCAGTCACTTAAACTGAAGATAATGCCCACCACCTAATCGGGGAGTTGTGACTACTGAGTGATTTCTGGTACATGGAAGTGCCAGGCAGAGAGCAGGTCCAAAGCAAAACTGACCTGCCCAGGAGAGCCAAGCAAGTAAGCTGAATAAGCCTGAGTAATGAATGTGCTGGGTTTTATTAGTAACTTTACTGCCCTGTGGAACTAGGAACCGAGATCTGGCTCTTGTCACCACTTTCCATACAGAAGGCAAGACATTCAAATACTTCTACCACCTAGAACTAAAATGTCAACTTTTACTTGCACCTAAATCTGACAGACAATCCTCGTTCACTACATTCTTATGTTTATGCCGTGTCATATTAGTTATTAAAGTATATTGTATATTGGAGTAAGACAAACTTCATTTCACACTATCTTTCGATAAAATCTGGACACAATGCCAGGAGAAGCTAACGGAAGATTCTGGAAGTAAAAAATAGCAGGCAGATTGGAGAAGACTAGAATTAAAAAATACTGAAGAATCAGTAAGGAGTTTAACATTTTTTGCCCTGAAGAATCCCCCAGCCTGGACTCAAGACAGCCTGAAACCCAGAGGTGGTTATTGACACAGAAAGAGAGAGCTACAGAAATCCTCTAGTTCTGGTTCAAAATATGAGAAAGGGGTCTCTGAGTGCTCAGAAAGAGAAGAGAAAAATCCCTTGTCTTTCTTTTTGTCTTATGTTTTGATTCTCTTGCATCCCTGCTCCACAGCAGTAGCAGAGACCTGCAGGTCCCTTACATTCAGAAGGAAGGGAGTGTTTCTCTCCAGTCAGAGGACCTATGATTTCAAGACAGTGGGGTGAACTCTCATTGCTTTTTTATTATCTGTTCTCCTACCACTTAGCTGAACTATAGATATAGCTGTGGGAAGTATACAGCAGAGCAAATTAAAGCCTGAATTTCTTTCTGGAGGACTGAGAGGAAAGCAAGGTAACCAAAAAGCACTAGATCATGAAGAGAGAGGAGCTTGGGTAAGTGACACCTGTCAATTTGTTTATGAACTTCTTTCTCATTCCCAAGCTGTATGTACATGGATCTGAACACACCAACAGTTGTTCAGTTGTTCACTAAACAAAGAGATAAACCACTGCCCAGGCCTCAAAATTATCTACTGAATGGCACACATTCAAGAGAGATTTAATAGTTTTTCAAAGGCCTTTAAAATGGAGCTGACATTGAACCAACCACTCACAAAAAGACTAGTTGGACCTTGTGACGCGAATCCAACTGACCAATTGCCTAACAAAACAGAATATACAGATTTCCACAGGATTTAAGTGAGATCCAGAGTTTTATATATAATTTTCAACATGTTCAGGATACAATTCAAAATTATTCAGCATATGAAGAAGGAAGAAAAACTCAACTCACACAAGAAAAAACAATCAACAAATGCCAGGGCTGAGATGACACTTATGTTGGAAGTACCTGGCAATAACTTTGATGCAGATATTATAAAAATTCTCCAGAAAACAAGGACAAATATCCCCAGAGTGAAAGAAAAGAAAATCTCAGAAAATAAGTGGAAGATGTAAAGGAAAACAAAATAAAAATCTTAGAACTAAAAATGCAGTAAGTGTTTTAAAATTCACTAGATGAACTCGGTATCAAGTGGAGGTGAGGGAGGAATGAACCTGAAGATAGAGCAAAGGAAACACTGAGATTGGACCATAAAGAGAAGAAAAATGGAAAAGAAAAAATTGCAAGGCCTCAGGACCTAAGTGACTGTACCAAAAGCTCTAACATTCACATCACTGAATAACCTGGAAGAGAGGAGAAACATGCATCTGGGTGCTCACTCAGAGGGAGATTAAAGAAGGCAGCGTGAGAGGTGTGACACAGACCTCCTCCTAAAACCACATATAATATGAAAATATAATTAATACAACTAATCCTAAAAGAGCAACAGGATAGAAAGCTGCGCCAGACTGCACACACCTGGAGAAAAGAACAGACCTCATGGAACAGGGTAATGTACAAAAACCATGATCTTGCAGGACCCAAGCCCTTCCCCCACTGCAGCTCACTGGTGGGAGGAAGAGAAATGGAACAGAGATGGATTGGAGGCCTGGGTCTACTGAACACCTATCCCTGGAGATCTGCTCTGGGAGCACAAACCTACATTGCATGGTGCTCTGGTGATTAGTGGGGTTGGAAACCTAAGACAGGCAGAATACCTGGAGAGATGGAGATTCCAGCTGCTCGTAGAAAACAGGGATCCATATCCAGCTGCTGTGGGTGGGCAGTCTGACAACGAGAGGACTGCTAAAGGGGCAAAGATTGCACAGAGCTTACTGCTAAGGAGAAAGGACAAAATTTTCTGGGCTCACTCTGCCCAGAAGGTTAGGAACTTTCAGGATCTTCAGGTGCTCCATCCCTGCCTAGTAGCTCCAAGGCCTACCATTGTGATACGCAGCCTACTGTGCCTTCCTCCCAGCCAGCCCACACCTGACTCACAAACCGGCAACCTCAACCCTGGCATTAGGACAGCAAGAGTGAAGCCCTGCCTACAGCAGCTATAAACCCAAAGCATAGAGGCTTAAACCTGTGTGTTCAGCCCACTGGTTCTGGCAGTGGAGACGGACATAGCAGCCAGGAAGCAGGAAACAGCTCTTTCCTCCTCCCAGGCACCAGCACCACTCCTCTGTGACCCCCAAAATCACTCCAGGGGCTGAGCAGCTCCAGAGAGTAGAGTTTCTGTGCACTGCAGGGCACCACATACAAATATGAAACGTCAAAGGAAACTACTTGAAACCAAAATCCTACAAACACCAGAAAAAGGTCAAGTGAGACTGAACTAATCAATCTTCCAGAAATAAATTTCAAAATAAAAATCATGAACATGCTCCTGGAGGTACAGAAAAATATTCAAGAACTCAGGAAGGAATTTAGGACAGAGGTCCAATTGTTAAGGAACACAATGGGGGGTTTAAAAGCAGATTAGATACAGTGGAGGAGATGATAAATGAAATAGAAATGAGAGAAGAGGAATACAAAGAAGCTGAGGCAGAGAGAAAAAAAGGATCTCTAGGAAAGAAAGAATATTGAAAGAACTGCGCTGAAGCAAGGTCTGGAAGGCACGAAGGGGCGCCATTCTCACAGGAGAACACACCCGGCGTGGCTGTGATCCCCCGCAAGGCTCTAGGCTATTCTGAGGGCTGCCCACCCACGGCAGCTCAGGGAATTATCCCAGAGACTGCTCCCAGTGTGCAAGTAACCGACACAGGCAGCGGACAAGGGTAAGGAGACCAGGAAGCAGGAAGGGACGTTGTTCTCCCAGCTGACACACATGCCACCTGCCTGTGACGACTTCTACTGCCATGAAAAGGCAGAAGAATCTGGCCCAGACAAAACTCACTCAGACAATCCCAGAGAGAGGGCCTGGAGAGATGGATTAAAACCCATCTTCCTGAAAAATAATTCAAATAAAAGTCATAACCATGCTGATGGACCTGCAGAGAAATATGCAAGAGCTAGTGGATGAAGTCCAGAGGGAGGTAACAGAAATGAAACAATTGATAGAAGGTCTTAAGAACAGACTGGGTGAGGTGCAAGAGACTATTAATGGAATAGAAACAGAGAAGAGAAATACAGAGAACCTGAGACAGGGAGAGAAAGAAGGATCTCTAGGAATTAAAGAATATTAAGAGAACTGTGTGACCAATCCAAACAGAACAATATTCGCATTATAGGGGTACCAGAAGAAGAAGAGAGAGAAAAAGGGATATAAGGTGTCTTTGAAGAAATAATTGATGAAAACTTCCCCAAGCTGGAGAAGGAATAGTCTCTCAGACCATGGAAGCCCACAGATCTCCCAACACAAGGGACCCAAGAGAGCAACGCCAAGACATACAATAATTAAAATGGCAAAGATCAAAGACAAGGACAGAGTATTAAAGGCAGCCAGGGAAAGAAAAAAAGATCACCTACAAAGGAAAACCCATCAGGCTGTCATCAGACTTCTCAACAGAAACCTTACAGGCCAGAAGAGAATGGCATGATATATTTAATGCAATTAAACAGAAGAGCCTTGAACCAAGAGTACTGTATCCAGCACAATTATCATTTAAATTTGAAGGAGGGATTAAACAATTCCCAGACAAGCAAAAGTTGAGGGAATTTGCCTCCCACAAACCACCTCTAAAGGATATTTTAAAGGGACTGCTCTAGATGGAAGCACTCCTAAGGCTAAATAGATGTCACCAGAGAAAATAAAATCACAGCAAAGAAAGCAGACCAACAAAATACTAACTAAAGGCAAAAAATAAAATCAACTATCCACAAAAGCAATCAAAGGAAACACAAAAAAATACAGAATAAAGCACCTAACATATAAAGAAAGGAGGAAGAAGAATAAGAAGGGAGAAATAAAGAATCATCAGACTGTATTATAGTAGCTTAATAAGAGAGTTAAGTTAGACAGTTAGATAGTAAAGAAGCTACCCTTGAACCTTTGATAACCATGAATCCAAAGCCTGCAATGGTAATAAGTACATATCTTTCGATAATCACGGTAAATGTAAAAGGACTGAATGCACCAATCAAAATACACAGAGTAATAGAATGGATAAAAAAGCAAGACCTATCTATATGCTGCTTAAAAGAGACCCACCTCAAAGCCAAAGACATACACAGACTAAAAGTGAAGGGATGGAAAAAGATATTTCATGCAAACAATAGGGAGAAAAAAGCAGGTGTTGCAGTACTTGTATCAGACAAAATAGACTTCAAAACAAAGAAAGTAACAAGAGATAAAGACGGACATTACATAATGATAAAGGGGGAAGTCCAACAAGAAGATATAACCATTATAAATATATACGCACCCAACACAGGAGCATCTACATATGTGAAACAAATACTAACAGAATTAAAGGAGGAAATAGAAAGCAATGCATTCTTTCGAGGAGACTTCAACACACCACTCACTCCAAAGGACATATCAACCAGACAGAAAATAAGTAAGGACACAGAGGCACTGAACAACACACTAGAACAGTTGGACCTAACAAACATCTACAGAACTCTACACCCAAAAGCAGCAGGATACACATTCTTCTCAAGTGCACATGGAACATTTTCCAGAATGGACCACATACTAGGCCACAAAAAGAGCCTCAGTAAATTCAAAAAGATTGAAATTCTACCAACCAACTTACCAGATCACAAAGGTATAAAACTAGAAATAAGTTGTACAAAGAAAACAAAAAGGCTCACAAACACATGGAGGCTTAACAACATACTCCTAAATAATCAATGGATCAATGACCAAATTAAAACAGAGATCAAGCAATTCATGGAGACAAATGACAACAACAGCACAACGTCCCGACTTCTGTGGGACGCAGCAAAGGCAGTTCTAAGAGGAAAGTATATAGCAATCCAGGCCTATTTAAAGAAAGAACAATCCCAAATGAATAGACTAAAGTCACAATTATTGAAACTGGAAAAAGAAGAACAAATGAGGCCCAAAGACAGTAGAAGGAGGGACATAATAAAGATCATAGAAGAAATAAATAAAATTGAGAAGAATAAAACAATAGAAAAAATAAGTGAAACAAAGAGCTGGTTCTTTGAGAAAATAAACAAAATAGATAAACACGTAGCCATGCTTATTAAGAGAAAAGGAGCATCTACACAAATAAACAGAATCAGAAATGAGAAAGGAAAAATCATGATGGACACCACAGAAATACAAACAATTACTAGAGAACACTATGAAAATCTATATGCTAACAAGCTGGAAAACCTAGAAGAAATGGACAACTTCTTAGAAAAATACAATCTTCCAAGACTAACCAAGCAAGAAACAGAAAATCTAAACAGACCAATTGCCAGCAACGAAATTGAATCAGTAATCAAAAAAGTACCCAAGAACAAAACTCCCAGCCAGATGGATTCACCGCTGAATTTTATCAGACACATAGAGAAGACATAATTCCCATTCTCCTTAAAGTTTTCCAAAAAATAGAAGAGGAGAGAATACTTCCAAACTCATTCTATGAAGCCAGCATCATTCTAATACCAAAACCAGGCAAAGACTCCACAAAAACAGAAAATTACAGACCAATGTCCCTGATGAACGTAGATGCAAAAATACTCTACAAAATATTAGCAAACCTAATTCAAAAATACATCAAGACAATCATACACCATGATCAAGTGGGATTCATCCCAGGGATGCAAGGATGGTACAACATTCAAAAATCCATCAACATCATCCACCACATCAACAAATAGAAGGACAGAGACCACATGATCATCTCCATTGATGCTGAAAAAGCATTCGACAAAATTCAACATCCATTCATGATAAAAACTCCCAACAAAATGGGTATAGAGGGCAAGTACCTCAACATAATAAAGGCCATATATGACAAACCCACAGCCAACATCATACTTAACAGTGAGAAGCTGAAAGCTTTTCACCAAAGATCGGGAACAAGACAGGGATGCCCACTCTCTAGTACTGGAGGTCCTAGCCACGGCAATCAGACAAAACAGAAATACAAGGCATCCAGATGGGTAAAAAAGTCAAATTGTCACTATTTGCAGATGACATAATATTGTACATAAAAAACCACTAAAGACTCCACTCCAAAACTACTAGAACTAATATCTGAATTCAGCAAACTTGCAGGATACAAAATTAATACACAGAAATCTGTTGCTTTCCTATACACTAATGACAAACTAGCAGAAGAAGAAATCAGGAAAACAATTCCATTCACAATTGCATCAAACATAAAATACCTAGGAATAAACCACACCAAGGAAGTGAAAGACCTATACCTTGAAAACTACAAGACACTCTTTTTTTTCTATTATTAATATACAATTACATGAGCAACATTATGGTTACGAGACTCCCCCTATTATCAAGTCCCCACCACATACCCCACTTCATCCACCGTCCATCAGTGTAGTAGGATGTTATATAATCACTACTTGTCCTCTCTGTGTTACACTGCCCTCTCTGTATCCCCCCACCCCACCCCCAGCCCCGCTGCAATATGTGTGTTAATTGTAATGGCCCATTTTCCCCCATATCCCTCCCTTCCCACCTCTCTTCCCCAGTCCCTTTCCCTTTGGTAATGTTAGTCCATTCTTGGGTTCTGTGAGTCTGCTGCTGTTTTGTTCCTTCAGTTTTTGCGTTGTTCGTATACTCCACAGATGAGTGAAATCATTTGATACTTGTCTTTCTCTGCCTGGCTTATTTCATGGAGCATAATACCCTCTAGCTCCATCCATGTTGTTGCAAATGGTAGGATTTGTTTTCTTCTTATGGCTGAATAATATTCCATTGTGTATATATACCACCTCTTCTTTATCCATTCATCTATTGATGGACACTTAGGTTGCTTCCATTTCTTGGCTATTGTAAATAGTGCTGCGATAAACATAGGGGTGCATCTGTCTTTTTCAAACTGGGCTTTTGCATTTTTAGGGTAAATTCCTAGGACTGGAATTCCTGGGTCAAATGGTATTTCTATTTTGAATTTTTTGAGGAACCTCCATACTGCTTTCCACAATGGTTGTACTAATTTACATTCCCACCAGCAGTGTAGGAGGGTTCCCCTTTCTCCACATCCTCACCAACATTTGTTGTTGTTTGTCTTTTGGATGGCGGCCATCCTAACTGGTGTGAGGTGATATCTCATTGCGGTTTTAATTTGTATTTCTCTGATGACTAGTGATGTGGAGCACCTTTTCATGTGCCTGTTGGCCATCTGGATTTCTTCTTTGGAGAAGTGTCTGTTCAGCTCCCCTGCCCATTTTTTAATTGGGTTATTTGCTTTTTGTTTGTTGAGGTGCATGAGGTCTTTATATAATTTGTATGTCAACCCCTTATCGGATATGTCATTTATGAATATATTCTCCCGTACTGTAGGATGTCTTTTTGTTCTACTGATGGTGTCCTTTGCTGTACAGAAGCTTTTTAATTTGATATAGTCCCACTTGTTCATTTTTGCTTTTGCTCCCAAAACATGACCTGGTGAGGCTGGAAGCTAGGTGAAATAGATGGTTTAGCTTATTTAGACCTATGGATCTTTCAGCAGAGTCAGCTAACTTGGACTTATTCCCACCATCTACTCTTTTCAAAATTAAACAACTACCTTTTTTTCAACATTTGAAAAACTAGTATATTCATGGGGAAAAATGCTACTGCACCCAGCCCTCATTCACCCCAGCCACCTTGGAGCCTATCATGTCTGTTTCCCATTTCATTTTAATATGGCCTCCTCTGCAGAGACTACCACTTTCCTGCAGCTTGTTGTTGCCAAGCTTGACTCTATTCCCCTCACTATTTTTCTCCCTTATATTTGTACCTTATCTTCCCTGTACACCCTTGTCTACTCTATATTACTGAGAGAAGACAAGATCCTCCTATATCATTCCCCTCTTTCTCTCCAAAGAGTCTTGACCTGGGTCTTTTCTTCATTCAAAATGTTAGAAATGATAGGCATCTTAAGTCGTTTAGAATAGAAGATCAATGTAGTCGACAACTGGGTGATTAACCTTCTCCTCCTGCCACTTGGCAACCATACATGAAAGCATTAGAAACAAAGCACAAAGCCAGTCTCTGGGTGAGGAGGAGAGAAGCCTCAGCAAGACTGTCTAGTTCTGACACTCTTCACAAGATCCAGAAGCCTGGAGACAGAGTCTAGGTTTAATGGGGATAAAAGAGTGGGCCACTACCAAGAAACCATGGTACTTAAGAAATGCTTTTCCTAGAGATCTGACCTTCTGTTAGGAGTTCTTAAGTTGTGGGCTTGAATGAAATTTTGTCAGAGATCTTGGTAGAAATCATAGAGACAAAAGGCTATAATATCAAAAGACACTAACAAAAAACAGCATTACATGGGCTGTTGCCTTTTCCAATGAGAGTTTTGCTAAAAACATAGTCATTCAAATGTGGAAAGTAAACGGCCTTCCCTTTCTAGCTACTGTACCAACATTACCCTTATTGGGACCTCCAGGTTCTCGATCCAGCATTAAGATCCTGTTCTAAATTTTTGCAGTCATAGGGCTGGAAATATGGAAAGGATTGAAGTAGAAGGTCATGAATTATACACATAGTCTCAAAATGGTCTTCTTAAGAACTCATTAATTCCTTGCTCAGTCTCCCACTGACTTCCCATTGAAATTGTGAGAAGGCCTATCTTTAAATTGGCTTTCCCCCAAAGCAAACTGCTTTCACTGTCCTTTGAGGAGGTCATGTTCATTTGGAACTTTATTCTCTGTTTTTTCTGCTGTTCTCCCAGCCTGGAGAGTCTGATTTTCCTCTGCCCTTCTCCAAATTTTATTCATTCTGCTTCTTTGTAAAGTTAGTCTTCTCTACACTGGGTCACAATTTTTTTTTTTATAGTACTGGTATATACTTGCCGAAATAAGAGGCACAGACTGTCTAAGTTTAATTACCTATTGTCTGTGTATATCTTGGGTCTACAAGTGGATTTAAAATATTTACAAGCCATGAGTTCTGGCTTATACTTGTTTTCCTAGTACTGAGGCAAAAGAGTTGAAATTTATTTTAACAGGGTTCAAAAGCAAATGTCAGCTTATTTGTGAATAGTTTTCTTGCCCATGAATTAGAGTTTTCCTTTGCATATGCACATTTATGCTACCGGCAGGCTTATAAGTTGATCAAAACACATGCTCCACGGCAGAGTAAAAGCAATGATTTTCTTGTTATAACATGGAAAGTTGACACCATGGCAGTGCCATGGCTAATATCTGTGTTTAAGTGGAAAATTATAAGTAAGAATAAAGAATCTTGGTGAACAGATTTTTATCATTAACAGATGTTAATCTTCTCTTAGTAATTGTAAATCAAATGTGTAGGCATTTTAGGTGACAGATAATACCCTGAATACTTTGCTGCCTGCCTGGCATCAGATTTACCCTGCTACCTTGTGGTCCACTGACTGCACTTAGATCCAGTTCTTTGTTTTAAGGAAACACTTGTAACAGTGAGTTTGTAATAAAAGTAGATGCTTTAAATAAAATGCTAACTGTAAAATATTAGACATTCTAGGAACAATATAAAGAATAATAAGCATCCTTCCCCCCAACCCTAGCCCCAGAAGTAACCACCATGAACAATTTACTTACCAGGACTGGCAAACTACAACCTGTCACCTATTTTTGTCACTAGTTTTCACTAGAGCACAGCCATCCCCATTCACTCATGGATCATCCAGGGCTGCTTCTGCATGACAACGGTGAAACTGAGCAGTTGTGACAGAGAGTGTATGGCCAGGTAAGCCTAACATATTTACTCTCTGGTCTTTTATAGAAAAAGTTCGCTGACCCCTAATTTAATATGACATATAGACTTCCAGATTTCTATAGATGTACAATTATACATATGCTTTTTAAAAATCTTACCTTACATGCATACTAAAAAATGATTAACTTTTGTAATTAAACAGCTTGAAGAATTTTCTCCGAGTGAATACCCCCCAAATAACCAGCACCCACTTCAAGACACAGAATGTTACCAGCACCTCTCAAGCCTCCTTCATGCTTCCATCCCTCAAAGGTAACTTTATCCTGCTTTCTGACCCTATAGATTAATTTTATCTGTTTTTGAACTTACATGAAGTGGAATATATGTTATGTGTTCTATACCTGCCTTCTTTTGCTTAACATTGTATTTTAAGAATTATCCATATTGTTGCATCGAGCAATACTGTTCATTCCCATTACCTATTGCATTTCACTAGGTAAATGTACCACACTGATCTGTTCTACTGCCAGTGGACATTTGTGGCATTTTCAGTTTGGGCTATTTTAAGTAACTCAGAAAAGAACATTAACATATCTTTTGGTGAACATATACAAGCATTTCTTACACATGGGTTTTGAAACTGTTGAATACACATCCTGTTCTGCAACAGCCTCCTTGTCAATCCATGTAGAGCTGTCTTATTTTATTATCGTTTCATAGTATTCAACTGTATGACGTTTTATATGATATTTCTATGTTGGTCATTCAGCCATACAGCAGAAGCTTCTAGTTGTTCCCTGCAATCCATTCTACCTTTGTTCTATGGTCCTAGTCCCTCCACATTTTTAATGAGGCACAAGACTGCCCAGAATAAAGGCTATATTTTCCAACCTCACTTACAGCTGGATGCAGATGTCACTAGATTCTGGACAGTAGGATGTAGATAGAACATCATACAGCAGATTCCAGGATCTTTCCTAAGAGATAAGGTGACTGATCCTCTGCCTTTCTACTTCCCTTCCTCCGTGCTGCTGCCTATCAGCACATGCTACCATCTGCTGTCTTGAGGTTGAGGCCCACACGGTTGGAGCCACAAGACCTAAGGAGCCAGGGCCCTGCTATGACCAAGTGTTACACTCCGGACTGTCTACCTGAGCTTTTGTATGAGGGAGAAATGAACATCCGCCTTATTTGAGTGACAGCTGTTATTCTGCTACTTACAACTGAAGTTCATTGTAACTTATATAAGCTAGCTTCCAATTTTTTCTTACTACACACCATATGGAAGAAAAGATCTTTCCATATATCTGTATTTTAATGTGTCATTTTGTAGAAAAAAATTATGACAAGTGGAATGCTAGATCAAAAATTAAGAACATTTTAAACTAGATAATGCCTAATGTTCTTCCAAAATGTGCCATTTACATTACCATTTATAGTGTGAGTGACATTTCCTCCTTAAATACATTGTGATCAATTTGCCTAACCATATATATATATATATAAAAGAAACAAGACAAAAGAAGCAATGATCAAACCCTAATTTTCTTTTTCGTATCTTTGTTGAGGGAGGTTGAGCAAATTTTCACCTGAAGGGTCTAGTTTTCTTTCTTCCTTTGTGATCTGGCTGTTCAAATGTTTTACCCACCTTTCCATTTTGAAGCTCTTTATAATTATTTTAACCAGCATTGAAAATAGTTTGTCTTTTAATTTTATTTTGATTTATATTTCTTTATATGTTGTAGGGAAATCTTTTATCACTCTTACCAAACTTAAGGTATTCCTACACATTTCTCCCAGAAGAAATTTAGAGTCAAGTTCTCAAATTCCAAAAATATAAGTTGATAATTCAATTAAATTTTATTAAATGATTTAGTTTGGGGAGGCTGGGATAATCAACACATAAAAATATTGGATAGTTTCATCCAGTCAGACTATTTCTCTGATTTAGTTGTCTTATACTCTAAGTAGCATTTTGTATATTTATCCATATAACTTCTACTCATTTTTTCTAATTGTTTATCAAGATATTTTAGAGCTTTCTATATGAATTGGGACTTTTTACCTTTCCAGTTTGGTTCATGAGAATCCCATTGAATTTTGTATTCTTTTAATTCTTTTTTAAAAATTAAGATATGATTTATATGAATATTGTATTAGCTTTAGTTATACAACATAATGATTTGATATGTATATATGTGTCTCATATATACATAATATATATATTACAAAGTTTTTACCAGAGTAAGTTTAATTAAAATCCATCATCACACGTAGTTCCAAAATTTTTTTTCCTTATGATGAGAACTGAATTTTGTATTATCTTTTATCTGTCCCTTATTAACTTACTGTTTTTTTTCATTTTCTGGAAATCGTTATCAATTGCAAATTATTTCTTTTCAATTTAACATATAGCTTACTTTTCTTGTCATATTACATTGGGAATGGAACCAGAACAGTATTGAGTAATATCAGTAAAAGAAGTCATAATTTTACCTTTTACAAATGGGAATTCCTTTAGTAATTCACCACTAAGTATGATGTTTAAAGGAGGCTTTTTATCAATTTTTAAATCAAACTAAGATGAAGTTTTAAAATCTTCAGTCTCACTTTAATACATTATTTTTTTAGTATAAATAAAAAGTGGCTTGTCTTTAATAGTAACAGGAGAATTTCTTGCACTTGAGATGTTTCTAAGTTGCTAGGTAAGAATACAGGTCTTCACAAACCCTGGATCTGAGGACACTTTCATTGGCTCTGAGCTTTAGAAGGCCTAGTGAGTGACCTAGTTTTAGGATGCTTTAGGTTTGAGATCTGGCAGGAATAATTCTAAAATGTACACCTCTTAGATAAATAAATGTCTCTGTTCAGGAGGGGGGTGTTTAAATTATAACATTGTTTGACAACAGTTTTACTATATGAAGGATGTGTTTTAAGTGAATCTAATACCTGGCTGAAGCATGTTAGCAATACAGTATTTTTTACTTTAGCATGAGACCATCCCAAACTAAATCACCCATATTACCTCACACATCTTATTATTAGCCCAGTTACCCGGAAGACTTAGTCAACTTTCTTTCCTTTTCCCCTACATCCCACATTCATAATGTCATCAAGTTCTCTCATTATTTTCTTTTTTCCATTGCCACCACCTTAATTAAAGCCTTTATGTCTTAACCATACTGACCACAAAGACCAGTATAAATGGCATGGACGATACACATAGGCTCTCAGGTCTGGCCTCTGGGACAAAATCTAATTCAGTAGGCCCGGGATAATGATAGCTATCAATTGGCAGAGTGTTTAGGCCCTCCTGAAAGAGCCTAACCCAAGTCTTGAGCCAGAAATTAGAAATGATTATATTGGGATTATACCGTAGAACTCAGTCTAGTAAGCTCTGTAACCGAAAGCAGCGTGAGTTGGAAATCGCTTTGCAGTCGTAACAAAAATATTTTGGCCCCTGCAAGGGGTGTTCCAGGCACTAGTTTGAGTCTTACACTCGCTACATAACCCTGTCAGGTCAGCAGAAAGGTCAAAACGCTGGCCAGAGTTCAGAACGCACATGCTTTTGAGATCTGTGGGAAGAAGAATTCAGATCTAAGGTCTGCAACTACAGACCTTAGACCTTCTGGCCATAATTCATTTGTTATTGATACCATATGATTGCAGTGACATTCAGTGGTGTAAGGGCAATACTTGCTGCCAAGACAAAAAAAAAAATTCTATGAAACTTTCTGTTTTTGGCCGCTCATGTAACAAAGATGTAATTTTGGTTATTTTAATTTTTTTTCATCCCCCCAAAGGCCTTGTCATTCCTCTCTTCAATCTCCACCTATTTTTATGCCAAAATGTTTAAGATTGAAATTTTCTAGATTTTCAGAGAATATCTCCTTTAAGTTTACAAGAAGATAGGAAGAAACCATTTGGCCTCTAACAGGTGAAACTTGACTTCCCTCTCTCTTCTAAGAAGTCCATAAGAATATAATCTTAAAAGTCTAATGGTTGCATTTGACCCAGGAATTACACTCCTAGAAATTTACCCTAAGAATGCAGGATCCCAGTTTGAAAAAGACATGTGCAACCCTATGTTTATCGCAGCACTATTTACAATAGCCAAGAAATGGAAACAACCTAAGTGTCCATCAGTAAATGAATGGATAAAGAAGATGTGGTACATATACACAATGGAATATTATTCAGCCATAAGAAGGAAACAAATCCTACCATTTGCAACAACATGGAAGGGGCTAGAGGATATTATGCTCAGTGAAATAAGCCAAGCCGAAAAAGACAAGTATCAAATGATTTCACTCATCTGTGGAGTATAAGAACAAAGAAAAAACTGAAGGAACAAAACAGCAGCAGACTCACAGAACCCAAGAACGGACTAACAGTTACCAAAGGGAAAGAGACTGGGGACGGTGGGTGGGAAGGGATAAGGGGTATAAGGGGCATTATGATTAGCACACATAATATAGGGGATGGGCAGGGGGAAGGCAGTACAGCACAGAGAAGACAAGTAGTGACTCTATAGCATCTTACTACGCTGATGGACAGTGACTGTAATGGGGTTGGTGGGGAGGACTTGATAATGGGGGGAATCTAGTAACCACAATGTTGCTCATGTGATTGTATATTAATGATACCAAAATAAAAAATAATAATAATTTTTTTAAAGTTCTGAAAAAATAAAAAAATAAAAAATAAAAGATCCTGGGGGAAAAAAAGTCTAATGGTTGAAAGATTTGCCTATAGAACTGGTTTTCCGCTAATGTTGTGTGGGTCTCCTCCTATCCCAGCTAAATCCATTTTGTAGATGGTAAACGCTTTTTTCCCTCCTGAAAATGGAAGCATAAGTTAAACTGACTTGCTGATGATAAAAAGTACCAAGAGCCATCTAGTCACAGTGATTTGCTGAATTCACTTAGTGGAAGCAAGCAGCCCTTGGCACTTACACTTACACCAGCAATTTGCTTATTCCTCGATGATAACATGACATTTGAAAAAGTTGATAACTGAAAAAGGAAACTGGATGAGAGATGAAGTGCAACAAGAAACAAAGATTGGTAAAGCTTCAAGTGAAATTCAAATTGAATGTAAGTGGAGTTACAGAAGAAGTAGTTGTCTGTGGGAATGTTGGCACTGTTGCCATTGGGGAAACACTAGCTATGCTGCCAGAGGAACTAAGTGAAGGTGAACTTAGTGACAGTTGAAGAAAATGGTTGTGATGAAAAGGATGAAGATGTCCCAGAGGAAGGCCCACTGGCTAAAAAAAAAAAAACCCTCACATTAAGAAACTCAGAGGTTATTGCTTGACATTCAAAGTACAACGGATAAACAGTTGGAAGCTAATCCAAATTTAGAACAGAGTATGACAATTTGTCACGTCATAAAGATGCTCAGTCCAAACTGCGTGCAATACAATGAAAAGAAGAGAACAAGCAGTGCTCAAACTGTACTCAGTAAGATTCTGCAGAGGAAAATCACTGCACTGCTCAGTGTTTCTAATGTTTGAGTTACAGTATACTACATAAATACTAGTTTTGCTATTTTTAAATTTCCCTAAATGTTTATAATCTACGATAAAAGAGCTTTTAATGTGTCGACAAGAAAGCATTTAAGGCCCCAGAACAAGTGTAATGCTGCACCCACCCCCACCTCTGATAAATAAGATTGCTTTGCCTGGATTTCGTTTGCACAGTCATCTTCATGGCCTCTTACTACTGTGCAAAGCAAGGACTATCTGCATATCTGAACTGGGGGAGCAGCAGTACATAAAGAAATTAAATGGTAGGTAGAGAATGAAACAGAACTCCAAACACCATTATTGAGTGATTGTGAAGAACATGGTTGGAAATGATGGTGGGTGTGCTTAGCAAGGAGCAAAAGCAAGCACAGAGTTATTAAGAGAAAATTAGCAAGGGAACATCTGTGTGCAGATGGGCTCCAGGAGAGGTTTGATTTAGAAAGAGAATTGTGATCTTTGGTAACCACATGGTTATTTAGGAAAGAATCAGATATATGAGATATCAGCTGTGACAATGCACCAAAATGTAATAATTCACGATACGGTTGGGAAGAAGCACACAAACTATTGTTAATGCAAGGAAAGGGAATACTTCTCATTCTTATAACATTTCACACACTAGTTACCATTTATCTAGGGGGACAATTTTATTTTTAAAGCCAACTTTAAGAAAGATTGAAGAGCTTCTACATTTTCTAAAGCTGGGTGATTCAGGCATTTTTTTTTTGAAGATAAATTATTCTTATTGAGGCTTTGCCTTCTTGATGATGTGTTGAATGAAAGGTGTTTCTGCATCCTAAAGGGAAGCTATTCCAAAACTAAGGCAAACAAAGGCAGTTAAAAGAAAAATGCATGTCAGGGTGTCCTGGGGTCAGAAAAAAAGAACTTGTTCTAGGGGAGGACTTAGGAACAGGGGAATCTGGTGGAGATGGAAGACCTTGCCCACCAGGAACTGGAAATGATGGATCCCTGTCCTTCCAGAACTTCAACTGGGAAGGCTATTGTTCTGTAGTGTGAACAGACCTCACTTACCACTGTCGGTTGACATGATTTATGAAACTGAATCAAGTACAGAAAAGAAGAGTTCTTTATGATAGGCCAGATTCCATGAGTGGGAATTCCTTGGAGTCCAAATAGGAGAGAATACGCCCCAGTGTTAAAGACTTTCCAGAGACCTCTTCCATTCCACTTTCCACCCCTCCCTAAATCACTCACCAGTGAAACACTTTGCTGGACAGTGAGGTGGCCACAGCTGTGGTCATAAGAAAACACTGGGATATAAAATGAATCATCCTCTCTTTTGGTTAACTTTTTTTGGAGTATGCAGGCAGGGTAAAGGACAGGTGCTATTAAGATAATAAACACCATTAAAGAGTTTGGAAGTGCTGCCAGTTTCCATGAACGAAAGCTTTCCAAAGGGTTGTAATTATTTGTAAGGTCAGTGAACTAAAATTTTCCCTGTATCAGTATTAAGCACAAAGGTCATTAATGCTTCAGGGGACTGCAATGAGACTTGATCCTCCCCTTCTGCTGTTCTCTATCTGATCCCCCTTGATCCTCCTCAGGGCCAGACTCCTGGACGGCTGACACAGAGCCAGCGGCTGACTCTCTGGCCAACTGGGCAGGGCCTGCAGTTACTCTCCAGCCAAACTGGCAGGATTCTTCTGTGACTTATATAGACTCATCCTCAAATGAGGATCACCACCCCCACTGAAAAAGTTCTGACATCAGTCCTCTGTGCTAGCTACGAAAAAGGAAAGGTAACTGCAGTCTTTTATTTTATCAGCGTTGGAAAAACTCTGCAGGTGTCCCAAAGCACCTAGTACTGCAGGGAAGGAGAGAAAGTCCTTCAGCCATAATGGAATCCCAGGTTCACCCTGAAGAAAGGAGAGATCCACAGATGCGGCAGGTGCTTGGACCCCCATCTTGTCCCTGAAGTTAGAGTTGTTTTCTAATTCTAAAGGGCTTGCTTTGGTGTCCTTTTGCCGTAGATGTCATCTCTTAGGAATATGGTAAGAAATGCAATGTTTTAAACTCGTACTGCATTCAGGATGTGTGTGTGTGTGTGTGTGTGTGTGCGCGCATAATATTTTCTTATTTATATTCTACTAACTTATAATGTACATAATTTTCATTGCACAAATATGATAAATGAAACTTCATGATTTTCTCAAAGGCACCAATTTGAGCTTGCCTGACGCCAATAATTCCAGGCAATGAAGATTCAAGACTCCCTGTCTTTAGCTCATCAACTTCTAAAGCAACTCTAATCATTGTCTAGCCAGTTAAAGACCATGCTTTAAGCCCTTCCCCATGACTTCCTAGGAAATCTGCTTCTAAACATATCCTGAGCTTTTCACTGACACTAACTGGTTCTCACTGGCCCATTTCAGCCCATCTAATGTAAGAAGTCACAGACATTCCTTCAGGAAACAAAATACCTAGCTGCAAATAATTCCCTTCAATTGATTCCATTGATATTCCCATTAACATCACCCAAGTTTCAAAGTTATGTTTTTCAAATTAGACCCAGTGCTCAGACAGTACTCTTCATCTGTTTGTTCTCAATAGCAATGTATAAAACCTAATATTAGAATAACTGTGCTGCCCTTTTAAGAATTTACCTTTATGTATGAATACAAAGAATGGATAGGTTTGTCCAAGAGATTTCTTATGTAAGAACTTCATTATGAGCTCATATTCATTATGAGAGCATCGCTCATTAGGAGTTCAGTGATGAAAGAAATTCACCAATAAGTTGGTGCATTTCGTGAAGACAGAGTGACATAATCCAAATGTATATTGTTAAATTAAGTGTTATTTCCACCACAAGAGATACATCCATCCCCCTACTTTCCCTAATGTAAAACTCTGGTCTTGGCTTCCACAGCTGCCCTTGACTCTGAAGTCTTCAACTCACCACCCCCTCAGGGTTCCAAACACACACCCTACCTCACACCCCATGCAGTTACCGCCTCTGCGCCCCCGCAGCTGAGCTCCGTGGGGCGTTTTAGCAATCATAGGATCTAATTCCCACATCTTGTTCTGAGAGCTGAGATTTATGACCCCAATAAAGATTTCAACAGAATAAGGAGGGTAAATTGCTCAGAGGAACTTGGTTTAAAATGTTGTCCTGAAATTCCCCACTCATCACTCCATCTATCATTATCATGGGTCAAAATAAAAGCACATATGAGCTAATGTTACAGAGTCTAAAAGGGTGAAACTGTTTGGGAATTAGTAACAGTCCCTTCCTAACAGTATATTATCTCTGAAATTCCTTTTTGGAACGATTGATTTCAAAGCTTGATATGAAATTTTAAAAAATAGCAGGCTAAGCTGTGAATAAGAGAAACAGTGAGTGACTAAGGACACTCCGAAAGCAGACCCCTAGGACCTCAGCTTCCAAAGAGAGGCCCTTACTCTTAACCATTTTAACAGGCAAGCAAACTTTAAAATGCAGATGCGTTTCTGGTGTAACAGATACCCGGCTGCTTGCTGCCGGGGCCTCCCCCAGCTTCCCACCGAAACACCGGTGAAGAGGCGGGCAAGGCTGAGCAGGCTCCGCCCCGCAGAAAAACCCAGGAGGGCAGCCCGCCGGGTGCCAGAGCCTGGGAGGATTTCCAGCAGTAGGCCTGTCAGACTCAGCTAAGGGACCCAGCCAGTGGCTCAGGCCCACAGACAGGAAATCTGAGGGCCTGAAAAAGGGTCAAAGACATTTTTGTCTTCTTCGTTCCTGCAGAAAACCCCACTGCTCTTCGGTTGCGTGGGCCCTGCTTTTAGAGGCAACCAGAGTGAGGCCTCCGACCTCTTTGATTCCCCTCTCACCTCCCATAAATCATAAGCACCTCTCTTGTGTATTAAATGTCCTGCTTTTCAGTTTAAAATGACTAACTATGGAAGTAATCTATATGCCTATTGGGAAAATTTGAGGAACCAGAAAACTGCCAAGAGATCATCTCCAGAGGTACCTGCCATCAGTACCTTGGCGTCCTTCCCATGCGTGTGTGTGTCATGTAGCTGAACCTTTATGGCCGTTGGTGCTGCCTGTCAGCTCTAGCCCCTGCCTTACCCATCGTCCTGGAGGACAGATTCACATTCTCTTCCCTACGGAAGCAATAAGAGCAGACCTTTCCGCCAAATATGCCAGGCACTTTGCCTTCTGTCTGCTCCAGGGCAAACCTTCTACTTAGCACTGGATCCCATTCCCCTCTCCTCTTCAAGGGCTTTGCTCCTATCATTACTATTTCCACTCATGCCTCATTCTTTTTTCCCATCCCTAATGAGTGATTGCTGAGGGAAAATACGTCATAGTCCATTTTAGAAAAGCCTTGTCTTGACCCCTTATCTCTCTCAGCTCCGGCCCAGGCTTCAGCTTTCCTTTGCACAGGAAAAGTGATTGCAAGAGCTGTCCATGTTTGTTCTTACCCTTCTCTCTCTACAACCCAGTTCACCCTGGGCCACAATCACACCCAAGTTGCTAAACCCAGTGATTGGTGTTCAGGACGGGGATAACCTTTGTTCTAGAGATGCCAT
This sequence comes from Phataginus tricuspis, assembly GCA_029783875.1. Classification (NCBI taxonomy): domain Eukaryota; kingdom Metazoa; phylum Chordata; class Mammalia; order Pholidota; family Manidae; genus Phataginus; species Phataginus tricuspis. The sequence continues at coordinate 3,926,573 of JAQQAC010012171.1, read as the reverse complement.
ATACCTCCTGGACTGGACCACACCACCACCATGTTTGTTGAGCCCATACAGCTGACAGCAATCTGCAAAAGTTCTAACAGTTCCACATTTCCACTCACTTCTTTAGATGAAATGCCACAGCATAGGGCATGGGCTTCCTGGCCAGATATCTAAATGTCCAATGACACATTCCTGAAGAGCAGGGGAGTTACCTCTTCATGACCAGTGGGAAACAGGAGACTGGAAGAGTCAAACAGAAAGGCATAGAGAGTAAATGTAGAAGATACATGAAGAATAATCAATACACCCTCTAACCTCCTTCTCTGCTTGTTCTTTTATTGCAGACTGATGTCTTATTATATATACATATGCATATATGCCCTTTGATGGCAAAGATCCCATCTTTTGTGTTTCTTGCTTTATCATCAGCTCTTAGGCCAGTGATGGCACATAGTAGGCACTCAACAAATATTTTTGTGAAAGAATTAATGCAATACTATACTCACAATTTCTCATGTTGCTTTTTCCATTCAACACAATAGCTTTTGGTTTTCTTTTATGTGACTGATATCTTTTTTCCAAAGAAAATGATGCTTTCTTGGGGGAATCTAATACAAATGTACAAGAAAATAAAGGTAGTACTGAACTAAATTGTTCAAGCAAGATATTTAGAGAACATTAGTGATTTTATCATAAATAAGGCTATCATGTGCTTTAGGTGGTCAAAAAAAGATCAAGGTGTTTAGTGATGACTAAAACTATTAGAAAAGGCATTTGGTAAGTAGGATCAGAAAATTCAGAGCAAACACATAAGCAAAGATACAAGGCAGAAATGAACTATTCAAGGGAAGTGGTAGGGGGAAGAAATTTCAAAGGAAGAAGGTTGGCCCTACTGGGCACCCTTACCTAGAAACAAGTATGACTAGAGAGTGGGGAGGTAAAAGACTTGATATTCAGAAAACAAAAAGTCCTTGTTATGTAAATACATTTAAAACACAGTAGTCTGAGAGACACTAAAGAGGTTTTTGTTACTTTTATCAGCTACAAATTACTCATTCCTGAAATGACACTCAAATGAGCCATTGAGCAAATTACTTCTAAAACAAACTTGTGCCATCACCAGTGATAAGTTGATAATATGTACCTTTGATAGGATGTTGTGAGAATGGCAGTTAATATGGTCTTCCTCTGCCCAAAATTCAAACCCCAGTCTAAGAGAAAAACATAAGACAATCCTGACTTCAAGGACATTCTGTAAAACAACTAACAATACTACTCCAAACTTTCAAGAACATCAAAAACAAGGAAACTCTAAAAAACTGTCACAGTGTTGTGGATCTTAGGGTCTTAGGGGACAGGATGACTAAATATAATGTGGTATCCTGGATGAGATTCTGTAGCAGAAGAAGGACATTAGGTAAAAAAAAAAAAAAAAAAAAAAAAAAAAACTAAGGCAATTTGACTGGACTATGGGGTTTGGTCAATGGGAATGGATCAGTATTCGTTCATTAGTTGTGACAAACGTACCATAGTAATGTAGGGTGTGTGCAAAAGAGGAAACTAAGTGCTCATTCTTTAGACCTCTCTAAGCTATTTTTGCCACTTTTATGTAAATCCAAAAGCAATCTAAAAGAAAAAGGTTATTTAAGACAAAGTATGAGGCTATAGAACAAGATAATGGGTGTAGGAAACTTGTATTAGACTTTTTAAGTTATAGAAGTAATAAGTGAAAAGTGAGGCTTATTATAATGGTACTAGTATGTTTCAAGGATCCCAGTGGCAGAACAGTGGCTAGACCTCTGGAATTTGGAACAAAGTCCTTATAACTCAATTAGGCTTCTGTATCTCCCACCCTACCTCAACCCCCACTCTCTGAAATATTAGAGAAGGAAAAGTATGCATAAAATCAGATTTATCTCCAAGAAAGAAGATTGGTCACTTTTTTTCCTAAAAACTTAATCTGGTTTTATGCATACTTTCTCTTTCCTAAGAAAATAAAAGATCATGGCAGAGTGACTCTAAGAACAGGAAAATCAAGCTCAGAGTTTCTTCTAAAACTGTACAAAAGAATAAAGATGGAAAACATTAAAGGAATAAGTAAATCAATAAAACAAGCTGCTGGAAATGTATAAGCCTCTAAATGAGTAATATTATTTACATATTTGCAGAAACTTAAACTCCATACACATGCAAAATGTATGTTTATAATAACTGAGTTTTTTTAACTTATTATATAAAATTATATTTATCATAGAAAGTTTAGAAATCACTATTAAAAGAAAAAAATGTGAATCCAAACAAAAACAACCACTGTAAACATTTTTGTATATAATATTCCTAGAAGTTGTCACCAGAGCAATCAGTCAGGAAGAGGAACTAAAGGGCATCCAAATCATAAAGGAAGAATTAAAACTGTCTCTGCTTGAAGATTGCATGATTTTATACATAGAAAATTTAACCAAGGAGCTGAAAGATGTGCACTGAAAGCTGTAAGACTTTGATAAAAGAAATTAAAGATGACACAAATGAATGGAAGTATATACCATGTTCATGGATCAGAAGGTCTAATGCTGTTAGTATATCCATGCTACCCAAAGCCATTTACAGATTCAATGCAATCCTTACCAAAATTCCAATAGCAATTTTTTTAAAAATAGAAAAAACTATTACAAAATCTATAAGAAAACACAAAAGATCCCAAATAGCTAAAGCAATTTTAAGAAAGAACAAAGCTGGAAGTGTCAAAGGTTCTGATTTCAAACTATATTACAAAACAATATGGTACTGACATAAAAACAGACACATAGACCAATGGAAGAGAATGGATAGCCCAGAAATAAACCCATGCATATATGATGAATTGATATTTGATGGGTGAGCCAAGAATATTCAATAGACAAAGGATAATCTCTTAATAAATTGAGAAAAAATTTGAGAAAAAAATTAAACTATATCCTTATCTTTCACCTCTCACACAAATTAACTTGAAATAGATTAAAGGCTTAAATGTAAGACCAGAAACTGTAAAACTCCTAGAAGAAAACATAGAGCAAAACCTTCTTGACATTGGTCTTAGAAATGATTTTTTGGATGTGACACCAGAAGCACAAACAACAAAGGCAAAACAAACAAGTGGGACTACATCAGACTGAAAACTTCTGCACAAGAAGGAAACCATCAACAAAATGGAAAAACAACTTACAGAACGTGAGAAATTATTTGCAAACCATACATATAAGAAGCCATTAATGTCCAAAATATGTAAGGAATTTATATAACTAAATAGCAAATAATCATTTAAAAAATAGTCAAAGGATCTGAATAGATAGTTTTAAAAAACTATAATTAGATATCATTTCACACCTTTAGAATAACTCACCAAAAAGACAAGAAGTAACAAACGCTGGTGAACAAATGGAGAAAAGGCAAACCTTGTTTACTGTTGCTGTGAATGTAAATTGCTACTGCCACTGTGGAAAACAGTATGGAGGTTCCTCAAAAAATTAAAAACAGAACTACCATACGATCCAGCAATCCCATTTATGGGTATATATCTGCAGGAAATGAAATCAGTATTTCAGAGATAGCTGCACACCATGTTCATCGCAGCATTATTCATAATAGCTAAGACATGGAAACAACCTAAAAGTACACCAACAGATGAATGGATAATGACAATGTCACACACACACACAGGGATATTAGCCATAAAAAAGAGAAATCCTACCATGTGTGACAACATGGATGAATCTTGAAGGCATTACACTAAGTCAGAAAGAGAAAGGTAAATACTATATGGTCTCACACATGGAATCTAAAAAAGCCAAACTCACAGAAACAGAGTTGATTGGCAGTTACCAGGGGATGGGGGTGGGAGAAATCAGCAGATTTGGGTCAAAGGGTATAAACTTCCAGTTATAAAATGAGTAAGTTCTGTGGATCTGATGTATAGTGTAACTGTAGTTAACCACACTGTATTGTATACTTGAAAGTTACTGAGAGAGGAGGTTATAAATGTTCTCACTGCACACACCTACAAATGGTAACTGTGTGAGGCGATGGATTTGTTAACTAAATAAATAAATGTATTAAATAATAATTATGAAAATTGTATTCATCGCTGTTTAATAACATGCTTTGTTGATCAAATAATTTTTATGATGAAGATCATTGTTGTCTCTGAAACTATTAGCAATGTAACATATATTAATGGATTTTCTAATATTTAACTATCTTTACCATTCAAAAGATAAATGGGAAAAACAAAATTCTGCTTGGTCATGGCATATTAGTATTTTAATATGAGGCTGGATTGTTTGCTACTATTTCATGTATGACATAATTGGAATTTGTTTGCAGACATCCTTTTGTAGGATACTGGTCAGGTTTTAGTATCAGGCCTATATTAGCTTTACAAAACATTAGGGTAGCTCACGTTTTTGTGTGCTTTACAACAGTTTTTCAAATGATCTGTAGTTAAAGACCTGTTTTCCTTAGTTTCCAATCCATCATTCACTGATATTTCTATTAAAATAAAAATGAATTATTAGAAAATGAAATAAAAAATAACCAAAATACAAGTTAAGTTTCTTTATTAGATTTAATAGACATAAAATTACTTTGGCAAATTACTATGAAAGTTTCTAAACACTGATTTTCAATTGCTGTATTTATCGAGCCACAACAAATAGTTCATGACTACCACCAATTCAGGGACAACACTTTCCATAGCCCTGCTTGAAGAAGAAGTCTAATATTTTTTATGATACATACAGCCAAAAAAAATGGTGTTAGACTATAACCACAATGTAGGTACTTCCATTTACCTTTAAATTATATCTATAACTATAATTAATAATATTCTGGATGCTTAGATTCTAAATGCCCTGTGTCCTGATGATCTCATCTTTCTATTAGTTAATTCACAAGGCACAATGTACACTTAGAATAATTGCTGCTGTCAGTACAGTGGTTAGGTCTCTGGTCTCCAGTAACATTTTTAATCATTTAACATCATTTGGGCTGATGTTTTTCATACCTGATTAGATCATCCTTGTTTTTGCCTCATAATATGATTAATGAAGTCTTTTCTTTGAACTGCAAGTAGAAAAATTATTTTATTATGAGTGCCTTCCTCAATCTATGGCTTCTGTTCAGGAATATAATCCTGCCACTTGTCCATGTGTAGGGATTCATACAATGACAACTATGTGATATAACCCAGGAAAACTGAGGGCAGTGTGTCCTGCAAATGAAACAATTAGGGCACCAGGTGGCACCCATAGTTTTCTCTGTGGATATTTCTCTGCTGGGTCATGCTTGTGGCTTGGCCACTTGATATATGGACTCAGAGAGGGTGCCAGGTCAGTTAGTAAAACAAATACTATTAAAGTGAAATTTCTTTCTTTTATTAGGAAAAAAATAAACATAAATAAAAGTTCTATTTTTTTCTCATCACCCTATTGGATTTTCATGCAAACTTCATATTAAAGACCAGGACTTTAAACAGGCTTCTCAAAGGGTAGCATGGTTCTCCAAATACCTGTTTTTTAAAATTCAGCTTCCTGGGTCTCCTCCCATAACCACTACATCAAAGTCTCAAAAAGACAATGAGGGTGAGGAGACAGGAGTCTATATGTTTACTAAACTCCTCAAGTAATTCCTCTGCCTGGATAGTTTGAAAACTAATGTTTCAGAGAAGTTTTTTAAATTATAGGAATTATATGTGATGTTTGAAAGCATCACATATAAAACTTGGCTTCTTTATTGTGAGGTAATTTCATACTTTGATATTCTTTTCTTTTTTTCCTATGGTTATTAACCTATTCTAATTTCTGTTCCTTCTTGAGTCAACTTGAGGAACTTTATTTTCCTAGGATATCAAATATTTTAGCTAAATTTAAAAACAATTATTTTAATAAAATTATACTTTGAAAAAATTAATTAATATGCTTTTCTTTCCAGTACTTGCCTTATCATGTATTTCCCTATAAAGGGATTCAGACATTAGAGATACCCTGTAGTTAAGGGGAAAAGTAGGGGGGGAGTTTAAGATTGATTTAGCTCAAACGCACACAATGAAAAAGTCAAGTTTTTGAAGATGATAGTTTTAAAAGCTCTGAATTTATAAGAACCAAGCTTTTGAGAGAATAACTTTTGAAAACCAAAAGCAAACATTTGGAAGATCAAGTTAAAAAGTTTAGCTTATAAGTAATAAATTAAAATGGCAGTTTTTTAGGGAAGGTAATAAAAGAGAGAACCTGATGAAGATGTAGGTCAGAATGACCTTCTAGATGGCCTGGAGGGATCCCGTAGAGAATAGCAGTAGTCATGTTTAGAAAGAACGCAGTCTCTGCCCCAAGAAAGACCAATCGGGACTAATCAGGGCCAATCCAGGGACAGTGATGGACAGCAAGCCAGTGCTGAGAGCTGTCCCTCACCATTCAAGAGAGCGCTGCAGGGCCTCCTGCCCGGGGGTCTTCCACTAAGAGCTGCTGGTGCCTCACCTCGACCATGTGTATACCAGTAGGAATAGCACCCCGCTTTCACTCAGCCCACTCTAACTCCTGTGTTTCTTTTCAGTAGTCTATAACTTTTTAAGGCTCCTTAAAAGAGCCATGGACATCTGAAGGGACTATGGCGGTGTATGAGGAACTAGCAGCGGCTCTAGCACCTTCAGCCAGTGCACCTGAACTATGGTCGTGTACGAGGAACTAGCAGCTGAACAGCCAAAACTCTGGGCCACAGTAGTGGAAAGATCCACTCCTGTTACATTAGTATGCATATTAGTGGAGCTTAGGTTGGGCTTCAACCTTTCTTACTTGGAAAATTACAACTTCCACTTAACTGATCTCATGGAAACTCTTCTCTCCACTCTCCAGTCTGTTTTCTATATTGCTTACAAGTATCTTCTCCCAAATCAAATGTTATCATGTTGCTACTCTGGAAATTCTCATTACCCTGTTGAGTCAAACTTTGTAGCATTAACTGCACTGTCCTTCAAAACCCAGCCCCAACCCAATTTGTCAGCCTCATCATTAACCCATGAGTAAGCCTGTATTTGAGCGATTCCAAACAGATGTGAGTCATTTTCATACTGTTCAGTTGTTACTCACTGGTCCTTCCTTCTGGATTGTCATGAACTCCCTTCTCTGCCGGTTCCCTCTTCCCCAGCAACTTCATATGTCATCCCTACCTTCCTCCCCTGACCCTAAGAAAAGCTAGTTACTCCCTCTCTCCTATTTACCAGAAGTGCTTCATTCAGACTCATTTAAAAGCGTCCATCAGATTCTCTTATAATAATATACTTACACCTCTGTCTCGCTACTGGACTGAGGTCACCTGGAGAGTGCTGACTTCACGTGCTAGTCTTTCTGTCTCTGGCTCAAAGCACAGTGCTGGGTGCCGAGGAGGGACTCTGTAAATGTCTGTTGAATGACTTCATCCCCAGTGAGTGACACAGCTGACCAATAAATCTAAAATACCCTTTGTTCATGTAACAGTTTACATTCATGTTTTTTATTTGTACTGATCCAGATCTTTTATGGACTTAGGAAAAGTTCGTTTTATTTATTCATTGTACATCATTTCTTTATATGTGGCCAGTCATTCCACCCTGACAAGATGGTTTTCTTTTTTTTTATTTTGCTATTATTAATATACAATTACATGAGCAACATTATGGTTTCTAGACTACCCCTATTATCAAGTCCCCACCATATACCCCATTGCAGTCACTGTAAGATGGTTTTCTTTTACCTTCTTTTTAAGTTTTTGAGTCTGTTATCCAAGGAATACGTTGCCCTTTCCAGCTGTATCATCAGCTTCATTTATTATCATGCCATCAGTTTCTTCATCCAAGTTATAAATATCAGTTCTAGACAGGGCCTTTTACATGACATTTATCTTATCCTCCCTAGTTATTTCTTCTCTTGTTTTGTTAACTGGAACGTGAACTCCTCAAGATAGGCATTTTGGCTCACTCACCAGTATATTCCCTTAACTTTCTTGAGATTAATAATACTATGAAATGTCCTAACATCCCTTGATGGTGGTAGCTAGAAGCTGGTTCTATAATCAGAAAACCTAGAATCAGATTACATCTCTCCATTTGGAGCTAAACTTGTACAAGTCTCTCAGACCCTCCAAGCCATATATGTAACAATTTCTCATATACAAAATGTGAATAATATTAGGACCTACATTATAGAATTGTCTTGAGAGAATAAAGTAGATTGTATGTAGAATACTTAATGCTATACTTAGCACATAGTAAATACTTAATATTGCTAGAGATTATTACTATTACAGGTGTTAGTTGAATGAAGTAAAAAAATGAGATCATTATGTCATTAAGTCTGCTAATTTGTTCAGTGTTTTCTAGGGATGTGGTAACAAAGTACAACAGTTGGGGGCTTGAATGACAGAAATTTATTTTCTCATATGTCTGGAGGTTAGATGTCCAAGACCAAGGTACTGGAAAGGTTGGTTTCATTTTGAGGCCCCTCTCCTTGGCTTATAAGTGGTCCTCTTCTCCCTGTCTTCACATGGTCTTCCTTCTGTGTGTGTCTGTGTCCTAATGGCCTCTTCTTATAAAGGCCCCAGTCATACTGAATTAGGGCCCACCCCAATGAACTCATTTAATCTTAATTACCTCTTTAAAGACCCTATCTTGAAATACAGTCACATTCCTAGGGACAGGGCAGTTAGGATTTCAACACGTCCATAGCAATTAGCAGGAAACATCCCACATATTGTAGGCAGGGTCTACACAGTACTGGCAGGCTGTAAAGCCATTAACAACCACTCGCTTGCCCTTCTTTTCAGAGGGGGACACATCCCCATCCTCTGCAACGAGACAGCCAGTGGTAGGGATTAACATTCGGGCCTCACTGCCCCTGGCTCAGCCACGTGACTCGATTCGGTCAGTGGTAGGTGAGTGTGTGCAGCACACCCACTGCCAAGCGGAAGTTTTAAGAGCGTTGACGTCTTTCACCGCTCTCTTGCCCTTCTCCCTCTGCCACAAAACAGGATGTCTCCAATAAGGGCTGCTCTTTCAGCCCACTGCCCTGAACAAGGAGACTGCTGGAGCAGGGCTGCTCAGGTCATGGAAAGCTGCTAATGTGTAAAATGTGAGTGACAAGTCAATGTTTTTTGCGGAAGTCACTGGGATTGGAGGGATGGTTTATTACTGCACAGAAGGTGCCTAAGTGATAACCAACAAGAACAGTAAAAAAAATAAATGCATATATATTCTTATTACTCTTCCTCATAAGAGGCACAGAAACTCAGTATGGCATCTATGAATTTATTCTTATAAAGCCAAGGAGGAGCAGAGAATGAACAGTTTTGTCAGGGATCAAACACCTGCAGGACATACTGCTTTCCCCATTTATGGGTTAGAACACACCGGCCTCCCTCGTGGTTAACTTCTCTCCCTTGAATAGAAGGGAACAGAGCCGCCACCGTTTTTGCAGCCCTTCCTCTCCCTGTTCTAGAGATGAATCCCTTCTGTTCTTGGAGAATTACAGTGGATAGAGAAAGTTAGAATGGTCTGCCCTCACGTGGCAAATACTAGGACTCCCTATCAAACCAGTACCGATTTTACCGAAAGACGTGCTAGGTTCATAATGCTTTTCAGTGACTTCCTCCTAGTTTGTGAGGGAAAGCGACTGTTGAGCTAGACTCTGAGGAGTCGGCAGAATTATGGCTGCTGGAAAAGGGCGTTTAGGGCAGATGACACGATGTGAACGAAGGCAGAAAGTATGCGCTGGGAATACGAACGGCTGAGGGTGGTGCGGCAAGGGGTCAGGGAATGGCTGCAGATGATACTGAAAACGCCCAGGGCTGATCTTGGCAGCCGGTGTCAGTGTTTCCAAGTCTGAGCACAACTCAAAAATAGATAGGTAAGACATCTTTGTGGATGATAAATGTATATGTTCAGACCTGGTTTTTAAAAATATTTCTCCTTAATAAATATGTAATATTGCGTAGCAGTTAAAAGCGCAAGCTATTTAAGCAGAGAGCCTGACTCCGCTGTTCCCCGCATGCGCGCTCTTGAACCTGCCTGCGCACGTGAATCTCCCCGCGTGAGCCTCGGGTTCCCCACCTGCCGAACAGAATGTAATGATAGTGCTTTCCTGTTACAATTAGGATCATTGACTAAGACTCTTGGCAAAATCTCTGAGTCAAAGTAAAAGCTTCAGAAGTGGTACTTGGTGCTCAAATTGTTGCTGTCACGACTGTTCAGAAATGAAAGTTTAGTCATCGCCTCTGTGAGATTTGACAATCCCTTAGCTGTCCGCCAACATCCTAACGACTGTTTGTCTGTCCTAAAATGTGCGTTAAGATAGAGCCCAAGAGAGCGCCCGGAACGTGACACATGGCAATCAGCGACCGATTGGCTTGAGGGGGGAGACCCCAGCCATGCCTCTCGGTTAGAATCACAGCTCAAACAGTTCCAAACCAGCCACAGTCCTCACTTCAGTTGTGACCACCCCAGATACCGTGTCAGAGGTGGAAAAAATGAGAAAGTGCCTAACAACTGCTCTTCTGCAGGCTACCTGGGTTTCCAGTCTCCTGGCCACCACCAGGGCTGCAGGACACATTCAGCTGGACCCTGATTCAGCATTAGAAGGTAGTTTTTCCTCCATGAGAATGTTATTTTCCTTTTCTTTACTGAATCGCTGGCTTCATTATTTTGGGGTTTATGAACTGAAGTTTCTGTCTTCCTTGAATTAAGCCCTGTGGTTAGGTAGTGGTTCTTTTGTACTTATGCTAATTGGTAGTTTTGAAGAAAGGAAGGGAAAAGAAAATGATGAGGGTAAAACCACTAGCTGGCTTTTTTCTTCTTAAATATTTTCTAGTTGAGTTTTAGATAAAACAGTATTTGATCAATGGATCTTTAAAACAATATTACTGTGTTGTGAGGACTTCAAGGGGAGTGTTGTCATGGAAATGGAATGGGACACAATCCAGAGCCATTTTTGCCCTTTCCCACAAAAAATAACATATGTGGGCACAGGTCTTGAATGGACAGCAAATGTTGACATTTGTCTCTAAAAAGTTCCCTCATATTTTTTGCTGAGATTTAACTGCCTTATTTATTGCATGATCTTAATAAGATGTACTGAGCTACCTTATGATAATTCTGAATATAATAACTGCTTTTCACTACTGACAGGTTTAAATATCACATTTTTATTGGGTGATACTGATTATTCTAGATAATACTGTTTTAGATAAAAGGTTTACTCAGATCAACTCTCTTTCTGCATCTTTCTCCAGACTGTGTTCCCTTTTTCCTTCTGCCTCTTTTTCTCCTCTTTCTCTTTCTCTCTTTCTTTCTCACATTCATTTGTTTATTCATTCACACACTCTACATTTATTAGCACTTAAAGGAGCTCATAGTATATACAGTGGGGTAGACTTGGAAATAATCACAATTCAGAAAGATATAGCAGCCCCTCAATTGTAAAGATTAAAATTTTCAAAACCCTCAAGGGTGTTTATCAAAACTACTCAATTTGAAGTTGAGAAATTTAAACACTAAAGGTCATAGATCAGGTGACTGTCTGAAGTAACACATAAGCCTGTGAAAGTCCACATTGTTTATTACTTCCAATGACAGAGTCACATGTCCACTGCTTTTCCTGCTTTTAGACTCCAAGTTCCTGGTTCCACTGAGTTTCCAGAGACACAAAGTGGCTGAACATTGGTGTGGAGAGTTTAAAAAAAAGATCATCTTCATAATGGGTTGACATGGTCTTGTCTGTCAGGCAAAGGAATTTAAGGTCCTGGATGACACTGAAGTTTTGACAGGGCATTTTCTTGTTCTTCACTGAAACCCAGAAGATGTGAGACTTGCACAGAGAGTACATCCCAGGGGCGTCCCTGGGGCTGTGCATGTGCCCCCACGCTGCTCCATCTCATTGCTGCCGGGAGGGAGGTCTGGAGTGACTTTAAAATGCTTCTGCAGAGGAGACCGAATGCTCAGACTAGAGTTTTTCTCTTTAAAAAAAAAAGAAAGAAAATGCAAAACACCTGCAGAGCCAGTAGAAGAGAGCTGCTGTTTGGTAGATTTATGTTGATATCCACGTGGCTGTATGACTCCTCTAGTAAAGAGAAGTGCTCTCTGTTTGTTTATTTTCTGTTAAAAACAATTATTATCTTAGTCGTTGGCACTTCTGGAAAACAACTGCCTTAATTTGGCAAAACACCTTGACGAACCACTTCGGATAGTAGCTGAGTCACTGAGGGCATTGGTTAGGAAGAACTCAACTGCTCCCAGTTAGAAAAGGAAGAGATTTGGGAACCAGGAGAGGACAGAAGGGAGAGTGATTGCTGAGGGAGATGGCCACGTATTGTGCGGCAATTTCCAAAAGACTCTCCAGTCTCCAAATTCACCCATAGGATGCATTCTCTGCTCTCTGTAAACACCTTCTAGTTGCTTAATATTGCAATAAGACCTTGAATAATTTGTTTGTTTGTGGAAATAATAGTAAAGAGTTTGATTCATGTCTCAGTCAGTGCCAGAATATGGATAATAAGAAATAATAGCAAGCGCAGAGCAAATACCCAGCAGTGTCCGGAAGTCATGGCTGGGGGTGACTATGAGAATGTCATCCTCCATGAATTCAGGGTGCACAGGGAGTGGAGGCAAAATTCTGGGCAATGAGGGAAAAAATCCACAAGTAGAGACATATATATTGAGTTTACCCAACATGGGAACTCACTTTTGGGGAGTGACTGTTAAAGGAGGTTTATACAAAACCTTTTGGAATCTCCAAGGATAGAATGGCTGAGTGAGTTGAGTAGAAAGGAATTCACTCTACATCCCAGCGAATGAGCATTTGCCCAGGACGTTTCACCAGTGATGACTAGAGCAGATAGTCCTTATTAGGCAAACTTCCCTTCAAATTCCTTAACGTAACATTCCTGCTGCTGGGCAAAGACAACCCACTCAAGGAGGCTGTTGTTGGGAGGGCCCAAAGGCCCTTAGAAGCCTCCTCCCTGAGTAGCTCTTTCTGGGCTCTCTCCTGCCCTAGAGGGATTCCGTACCAGAGCATGCGGAATATCAGCCAGGTAGACAAGTGTGAGAATTTTGCTTTCAGGTAGGGTCAGAAAACACTGAAGGACCTAAAATAAGTCCAGAATGACCAAAGAGTGGCCCAGGAGGTGAATCCTTAGTTAGCACCAGGTTATAGCTAATAAAAGACAAATTCAAGTGTTAACAGAATATGAACCAAGCCACATCAAGAGGGGAAACCTAGACTCCAAGTCGGGAAGAACTGTGATAAAATGGGAGGAATTTAGGGGATAGGACAGAGGTGATGTCTCAGGTGAACTGATGGGTCCCTAGCTTGCAGGTACATGATGTCACCTATGGGGTTTGGATTTCTGGCTGAGTTGTTTCAACTTCAGTGTATAGGCTCAGGACAGGTGTTTTGAGGAAACAGCCCAGAGAACTCAATGGTAGCTGAATCCTCATGGGAGTGACGGAAACCCCTGTGACCCAAACGTTCTGATTAATTCACCAAATCCATAGCCAAGGCTTTGTGGTACAGTTGGAAGAACAACTATAAAAGTAAAGAAAAATGATTGATTATCAATTCACCTGATAATGTTTTTTTAATCTCAGGACACCCATATCACGGTTCAGAGCCTGTTATCATGAAGATTAAAAAAATACCTACTCTGCCAGACTCTTTGTAAGGATCAAATAACGTGTACCTGTGAAAATAAATTACTCAGTGTTCAGTAAATAATTTGAATCCCCTATTCTTCCCTCCCTCCCTCTCTTTCTTCCCCCATTCCTCCTGCCGATCTGGCACAGCAGTTACTCTAGAAGCAATCTTTGTGTAGTCTCTGCCCATTAGTGTATTATTGGAATCCTAACCCCCAGTGTCTGTGAATATGATCTTATTTGGAAATAGGGTGTTTGAAGATGATCAAGTTTAGGATGAGGTCATTGGGTGGGCCCTAATACAGCATAACTGGTGTCTTTAAATAAAGGGGAAATCTGGACACACACAGATGTATACAGAGGAAGAGGACATGAAGTCACCAGAGTGTGTCTATAAATCAAGGAGCACCTGAGGACACGGGAAGCTGGGAGAGAGGCTTGGGGCAGATTCTCCCTCATAGGCCTCAGAAGGAACCAATCCTGCTGACACTTTGATCTTTGGACTTCTAAATCCTCAGAACTATGAGACAATAACTTTCTGTTATTTAAGCCACCAGATTTGTGGAACTTTGTTAAGTCAGCCCCAGGAAAAATGCAGATACTTGTTCTAGAAATAAAAGCCCTTATGGGCTTATACACTCTGCATGTAAATTTCCCAGTGTTCACAGGTTAGTAATTCCTGCACAGACGATATAAAATTCCTGAACCCAAGCCCCCTGGGATGAGGTCAAAGTACAAAGAAGAAAACTGGCATCAGCAATGGTTTGCAACATGACTGGCCCCTGGCTAGACATTTGACATTCATTACTTCATTGTATCCTCATAGCACTCAGTGAAGAGGATGTTAGCATCCCCATTTCAAAGAAGAGAGCCTGGAATTGAGACCCGGAGAGATTTAACATCGTGCACACATTCACACATCCAGAGGGTGGTTGTGCTGGGAATATGGCGTGAATTTGTTTTACCCTGAAATCAATACTTTTTCCGTTCTTACCCTGCCTCTGAGCAGAAGTCATGTGAGACCCAAGGCACATAATGTGTGGTTTCCGGGTCTGTGAGGTCATAGAGAGACCAGGGTCATACTTGTGTCCGTGGCTTCGAGGGAAATAGGAGACTAGCTTCTTTGAAAACTTAAAGAAAGGACATTTCTTTTGACTGCTTTTCTCTCATTGTTTGGCATTATAACTTCTTTTGAACTAAGGATTTTGGTGTAACAGGATTTTTTCTCTTCAAGGCAAAGACAGAGACAACAAAGGAGTAGTTGAGTCTTACTGATGGTGACGATTATCAATAGGATTTTTAGGGATGGGATAGTAGTGTGGATGAGACAGCGAAAGGAAACAAAGTCAAGCTCTCATTCACCAAAAACTTTTTATTGATCACCACTGTATGACAGGCTCCATGTTCTGTGGACAAAGTGTGGCCACACAGAACCTTGAGTCTAGAGGGGGAAACAAAGTTACACCAGTCAATACAATAAAGTAAAATGTATTATAAGCAAAAAAGGAGTCTACTGTATAGCAAGTAGGGAGGGTAACTACCCACTTCTAGTCAGGGAGAAAGCTGGGTCTGAGTTTACCCTGAAGTCTGTGTAGTGGTTGTCCTGGCAACGGGAGGTGAGAAAGAGGTGGTTCCAGGCAGACGAAACAGGCGCCAGGGTCCTGAGGCAACAGAGAATACAATACACTTGAAGACAGACGGAACACAATTCATTACAACCTAGGTGTGAAATGAGAAAGGGCAAAAAGTCAGGACACTTGGAGGGGAGTGCAGGAGCCAGGCCTTGAAGGGCCTTGTCAGTAGCTGTGTGGCGGAGATTCCTCCCAGAGAGCAGCGGGCAGTCAAGCCAGGAGAGGTTGGCAACAGAAGAGGGAGTATTGGAGAGTGGCTGGTGGCCGTGGGCAGTGAGCAGGTCAGCTAATCTCTCTGGGTCTTGGTGGCCTCTTAATGGAGGTGATAGGGGCCTTGTGGAGACCGAATGAGTTGTTTCATGTGAGACTCACAGAACAGTGCCCCAGACAGCATCAGCTCTTATAGCACTAAGGCAAGAACCAGAGGAGGCCCGCATTACTGTCCGGCGCAGATTTCTAAACACGGGGTCTTTCATTTCGCCTCTGAGAACTGCTCTTCAGTGGCCCCTGCAGCAGGGGGGCTCTGCCACGGCCCATGTGGCTCACACGCAAGTTCCAACAAGTTTGGCCTATTGAGCAGAGAGCAAGGTTTTCCCTTTTACCATCCTCACAGACACGGTGGCAAGTCTCCAGGTCTGCCGAATGCTGGCTGACGTCAGGCAGTGCCCCGAGGAGGGGCAGCGGGCACAGTCCAGGACGAGAAGCATTCAGTGCTGAGCTAGCTAGTGGCTCCGGGAGGCCCCCACTCCATCTCCGCTTGGCGCTCACCAAACTTATCTTGTTTCGGGGTAGCTGTGGGATCGGGGAGACTCACCCTGGGAGCACACATCTGAATTTTTATGCCATATGTGTCTTAGGTTTGCACCTTTTAAAAAGCTTTAAAGGCTTTTGGTTTCACCTAACAAAGGTAATATTTAAAAATATCACCCTTCCTCACCCACCATGGAAAAATTCCAGAAATTCAGTTCGTTTGAAGGTTTCCCTCTTGTCTTCTTCAGGTGCAATTTTAAAGACTCAGTCAAAATATGTGTGGCTGTGGGTGACAGCTCTTCCAAATGTGCAGTTCCGTGGGGCATGAAAGCTGAGGTCGCATCCATGCTACTCCCATCTCCAGCCGCCAGGTCTCTGAGGATGGGGACAGAGCCCAGAAATGTATGGGTATCAGAGAAAGCAGATCCTCCTTGTTCTGAGGATTTCTCATTAAAACAGAATCTTATATGTGCTGAATACCCACTGTGCTCCCAGAACTGCTGTAGTTGTTCATTCATAAGTTATCTTTAATTAAACCTGTCAAATAATTATTAATATTCCCATATTCACAGCTATGGGAAACATGGCCCGAGAAGTCCATAGATCAGACCAGAATTTCACTTGGGTAGCTTGACTCAAAAGCCTGCAGATTCCCTGTCCTCCACTGCAGCTCAGATTCATTGCTTTAGGTCCTGAACTCCACACACGGCTTAAGCCTGACCTTGAGCCTGAATGCATCTCAGCCGTATCACTCCTGGTCTGTGACCTTAGGCAAGCTACCTAATCGTGCTGTGCTTCCAATTCCTTGACTACAGAATGGATAATAACAACATCCATCTAAATAGAACTCTTATGTGTTAAACAAATTAATACTTAGGACAGTGCCTGGTGATAAGTAAGCACTATAAATAAGTTGGCCATTATTATTATTGTAACTAGAAAGACTAGCAAATTCCCAATTTCATCAGGGCCAAGTGGGGTGTTGCTCACATCTCCGGGATAAGAGCAGATGTATACATAACCAAATATATCATCCAAATACACGAAAAAGAACAAGACAAAGAACGTTCAATACTCAACCTCAGAAACTCATTCCAAGAAATCTTCCCTAGGTAAAAAAGAAAGTAAGAAAGAAAGAAACCTCCAAGGCAGATACATGAGAAACATTGGTTTTTAAAAATTGTTTTCCCGTAAGAGCTAATTCCTTTATTTACATCTCTCACACCCAGTCCCACTCCCCACAGCTTTGTTAAGGACCTGGGTGAACTGTATGATACCATCTTTGTCCCATGATTATCTACCATTATTATTGGCATCCTGAAGTAGAGGATATCCAGAGAATTTTACAGGAGCTTTTTAAAGTCATTAAAATCTTCAGCCTCAAAGTTCCCTCAGCTTATCCTCAGCTACAGCAGGGATAATGGAAAGATAGGGGTTTAGTGACGTTTCTTAACGCGGCTGAGCACTAAATCCTAAATTATAGCTGTGGTTATGGGCCCAGAACTTTCTCCAGGCTCTTTCTTCTCAGTTTGTTGTTCTATGAATTCATTTCAGTTAGCAAATCTATTTTGATCATTTATTTGTGCAAATAATTATGGGGAATTCAAGAAAAGTTTGACAGAAAACCATGAACTGGCGTCACATTAAAAGTAGTAACTGACTGTTGGGAGTCTGGCTGGGGCACTAAGTCAGCACCCAAATCTCTCTCATACACTAGCTGAAATGTGATTGAAACCCTTCAATCATAATTTCATTTTTTAAAATTGAGACATAACATACATTATATTATTTTCATGTGCACCATATGGTGATTCGATATTTGTATATATTGTGAAACAATTACCACCATAATTCTACTTAACATCCGTCATCAGACACAGTCAAAATTATTTTTCTTGTGAGAACTTCAAAGATTTACTGTTAACAACTTTTAAATATATAATGCAGTATTATTAACTACAGTCACCGTGCTTTACATTGCATCCTTATGACTTATTTATTTTATAAATGGAAGTTTGTACCTTTTGAGCCCCTTCACCTATTTTGCCCACCTCCCGCCCCCACCTTTAGCAACCACACATATGTCCTTTGTATCTATGAGTTTGGAATTTTTTTTCTGGATTCCACATTTAAATGAGATCTATGGTATTTGTCTTTCTCTGTCTGACTTATTTCACTTAGCATAATGCCCTCATGTTTCATCCATGGTGTCCCAAATGGCAAGATTTCCTTCTTTTATGGTTGAATAATATTTCCTTGTATGTATGTACCATATCTTTTTGTCCATTCATCTATCAGTGGACAGTTAGGTTATTTCCATGTCTTGACAATTGTAAATAATGCTGTACTAGACACGGGGTGTATATAACTTTTCTAGTTAATGTCTTTGTTTCTGCCGGATAAACACTGACAAGAGGGATTGCTGGATCATATGGTAGCTCTATTTTTAATTTTTTGAGGAACTGCTATTCTGTTTCCCACTGTGGCTGCACCTACATTCCTACTAACAGGGCACAAAAGTTCCCTTTTCTCCACATCCTCGCAGGACTTGTTATTTCTTTTCTTTTTGATAATAGCCATTCTAATCGGTGTGAAGTGATACTGTGGTTTTGATTTGCATTTCCCTGATAATGAATAATGTCAAGCACTTTTCATGTACCTGTTGTCCATCTATACGTCTTCTTTGGAAAAATGTCTATTCAGATCTTCTGCCCATTTTTAAATCAGATTGGTTGTTTGCTATTGATTTGTATGAGTTTTTTATATATTTCTAGATACTAACCACTTATGAGGTATACAGTTTGCAAATATTTTCTCCCATTCAGTAAGTTGCCTTTTCATTTTGTTTATGGTTTCCTTTGCTGTGCAAAGATTTTTAATTTGATGTCATCCCACTTGCTTATTTTTGCCTCTGTTGCCTTTGCTTTTGGTGTCACATCCAAAAAATCATCACCAAGATCAATGTCAAGGTTCTTACCACCTATGTTTTCTTCTAATAGTTTTATGGTTTCAAGTCTTGTGTTCAAGTCTTTAATTAATTTTGAGTTAATTTTTGTGTATGGTGTAAGAAAGATAGTGGTCAGGGTTTTTTTTTTCTTTTGTTTGTTTGTTTGTTTCTTTCTTTCTTTTGGTACGTGGGTGTCCTTTTTACCCAACACCAATTTTTGAAGAGACTGTCCTTTCCCCATTGTATATTCTTGGCTTTTTTGTCATAAATTAATTGAACATATATGTGTGGGTTTATTTTTGGGCTATCTATTCTGTTCCACTGATCTAAGTGTTTGTTTTCAGCCAATACCATACTGTTTTGATTACTGTGGCTTTATAATATAATTTCAAACCAGGGAACATGATGTCTCCATCTTTTTCTTTCTCAAGATTGCTTTGGCTCTTTGGGGTCTTCAGTGGCTCTACAAATTTTAGGATTATTCTGTTTCTGTAAAAAATGCTATTGAAATTTAATAGAAATTGTGTTGAATCTGTAGATTGCCTTTGGGTACTATGGACATTTAAACAATATTAATTCTTCCAATCCATAAGCACAGAGTATCTTTACATTTATTTGTATCTTTAGTTTCTATCATCAATGTCTTATAATTGATAAGACATAATTTCATTTGTAAACTCAGTTACTTTCACCCCCTCCCCTACAAAAACAAGAACATCAAATGACTACTTGCCTTGCTATTCCTCTAGGTCAAGTAGTTCTCCAACAGATTCAGTATCGCCTGAGAGCTTGCTAGAAATACAAATTCTTGGGCCTTATCCCAGATATGTCCATCAGAAACTCTGGGGTGGGGACCAGCAATCTGTCCTTTCAGCTCTTTCCAGTGATTTCAATTCATGCTGCAATTTGAACATCAACAATCTAGGAATTTTACTCTAAACCCCATCCCAAATTGGGTTAAAGGTTTATGGAGGACACAAGGGGTTTCACCTAAACATGTGCATTTTGGAGAAAAGATCCAAAGATTCCATGGCCAGTAAAGGGAAGACTCCAAGATTTTAATAACCCATCAGGTTGCATTAACACCCTTTGATAAAAGATTAAAAAACGGATGGATTGAAGATTGCCCCAACTCTCGGAGATGAATCAAGGGAGTGCCAATGTTTTCCTAAAAATATAATGTGGAGTCTACTCCAGGAAATGGTCAATGATTAGTAAAAACGTAAAAGTTCTACAGTCCACAGCGAGACTATGAGAATTTAGCTGGAAATATGTTCAAAGTTGACGATGCTAAATGCTCATCTCAATAATTTGGGAGTGGAAGTGGAGGGATGGTGGTATAAGAAATTTTATAAGGCTATCAAGTTCGTACAATCAAAACACTTTCCAGAAATGTGCCCAAGTACAGGTCAGCAGCTATGTATCAGAGTACTTATCTCACCATCAACTCTTAATGTCACCGGTGATTATAAACTTTTTAATATTCACAAATCAAATGATGTGAAAGTGGCATTATATTGTTGTTTAACTTACATGTCTGATTACTTCTGAAGTTGGATGTTAAAAAGTGTTCATTAGCCATTTGTCTTTCTTCCTTTTGAATTATTTATTTGTGCCCTTTGAATTTATTTTTAATGAGCTATATATTTTTTTAATTGATTTGTAAAATGTCATATTATACAGGAAGTACATTGTGAAATATTTTCCTCCATTTGTCAATTATCATTTAATCTCCATAATATTATATTACTTATGACATATATAATATTATGTATATCACATATATAATATTATTTATATTTTTAATATATATATATTATATATTTAGTTCTGTTTCTCCTGTGTTGTCAATGCTTTTTCTTTTTCTTTTTTCTTAAAATGTTCAATCTAAGACCAAAATATGTTGTCCTACATTTTATTTTGGTAGCCTTAAAAAATATTCTGAAGTGGTTTCTTATTGTTTTTACATCCATCTCTTTAATGCACTACAATTTACTTCAGTGCATGGTATGGGTAAAAAATTTTAAATTTTTTAAAGAAATGGATGATTTTTCCAAATATGCTTTTGTTAAGAAAACCCATCTCTTACATGGGCTTATGATACTTCATTATGAAATGTTAAATCTGTATGTGTTTCAAGACTATTGTACCAATGATTTATCTGTAAATTCTAGAGACTATCCAACTTTTTAACACTTCATTTATATGTAACATCTCATACAGAAAAATCTACAATTGTGCTTCCTTTTCCTCTCTAATCCCAAGTGTATTTTACCAGATAAGCTTTAAAATTATATTGTCAAGTTGTAAAAGAAACCCTTTTGGGGCTGGAATTAGATATTTTTAACTGCTATAATCAATGGAAAAAATATTTCCATAGACTATTTAGTAGATAAATTCAGAAAGTTATTTTAAAAATCATCATATACTGCTATACACTTATGAAGTTTATGTATTTTTTTAGAATATAGATTCCACAAATTTCTTGTAAGGGTATTTACAGGAGACTGTTTTTCTGATGCTAATGTAAATATAATTTTTGTTTTCATTGTATTCCTGATTGATATTTTTAAAACTATTGACTTTTTAAATGTTTACAATCAAAATTTCTTCTGTCTAAACAGATGTTCAACTGAGTCGCAAGGGGCCAGTCTCCTCAGCCAGTGATCATTGTTTAGGTGTACGAGTGGCGTGGGCTGGGGAAGGCTGAGCGTCCGTGCAGAAGCTGCGCCCTGCCCATGACACTTGCCCCTGCACAGTCCTTGTCTTACAGGAGAGGGAGGAGACGTACGCGTGAATGGGTGGTAGAGACATGCCTTAGTCCTTTCGGGCTGGTGTACGTAAGTACGTCAGTTGAGTGGCTTACAAACAGCAGAAACATTTCTCACAGTTGGGAAGCTGGGAAGTCCAAGTCAAGGCCCAGGCAGATTCTGTGTCTGATGAGATGCCCTTCCTGGTTCATGAGCCGCTGCCTTTTCAGCATCCTCACATGGCAGAGGGGACAGGGAGCTCTCACTGGCTTCTTTCACACGGGTCCTAATCATTCACCTAACCTCCCAAAGGCCCCATCTCCTAAGGCCGTCACCTTGGGAGTTAGGGTCTCAGTGTGAATTTGGGGTGGAGGGACACAAACATTCAATCTATAGCAGGCCAAGTTTTCATTCATAAAAGAAGCGAGCCGCTGTTTTTACCTGTGGTGGTTTTCTAAACTTTGTCCTCAGCTTCGACTCTCAGTGCAGTTCTGCGAAAAAGGAGCAATTCTATCTGATAACCTGTGATGCAGCATCAGAGACAGGTGCAGCCATGCACATACACACATTAATACACAATGAAATGCTCTCCATGGCTCCGATCATTCACACCTACACACACATGGACAAAAGTCTTCTAGATACTCGACTGAAGCAAGATTTTCTTTTGCTGCCCTTATCTAGTTCTCTGGGTCGGGGTAAATTCCGTCATGACTACCACTTGCCTGGGTGTCCTTGATGGCTCCTTCCTCGTCACCTTCCACGTCTAACCCGGCCACCCACCCGCGGGCTCCCCTCCCACACACATCCTGTCGCCGAGCCTTCTCCCCAGGCCGCAGCTGTCTTCAGCTCCCCCTGGACGACTGCAGCTCCCCCATGTCCTCGGCCCCTCCCACTCCCCCACCGTCCACTTCCACACAGCGCACAGAGGGTCTTTTTAAAATATACGTCAGATTTTGTGACTCTTCTGCTGAAAATTTTCCATCCACTCCCCATTGTCGTTAAAGTCTGACTCCTGCTTGGCCCCCTGGCATCTGGGACCTGCTGAGCTCCCCGGCATCCGGGACCTGCTGAGCTCCCCGGCATCCGGGCCCTGCGTGGCCTCCCGGCATCCGGGACCTGCTGAGCTCCCCCGGCATCCGGGCCCTGTGTGGCCCCCCGGCATCCGGGACCTGCTGAACTCCCCCGGCATCCAGGCCCTGCGTGGGCCCCCGGCATCCGGGACCTGCTGAGCTCTCCCGGCATCCGGGCCCTGTGTGGCCCCCCGGCATCCGGGACCTGCTGAGCCCCCCACGGCCCTGGCCCATCTCTTCAGACTCTTCTGGAACCATTCTTGGAGGCCTTTCCCACAAAGTGCCATCACTTGGGCCCGCACCTTTCCTCAGACAAGATGAGCTCACTGCACACTGTGCTGGGGCTCCTCGTGACTGGCTGCGTCTTGACGAGATCTCCAGTTAAGGCGCTTCCTCCGAGAAGCCTTCCCTAACGTCTCCATCTCCATCTAAGGTAGCTCTGCATTCGCGCTACCCCGTCACCCTCTCTTCATTCTCTGTGTAGCTCTTGTCACTCTCTGGCTTTTTAAATGGCCTGTCTGTTGCCCGCCAGCCCACCGCCCCAGAATGGAGGCTCCCTGAGGGCAGGACCACGCCTGCCTCATCCCTCACTGTACCCCGGGGCCTAGAGTGGAGTCTCACACCTCGGGAAAGTCTTGGCAATGCCTAATGAACGAATGGGTTCCTGGTCACTTGGACAGGTGATACTCCCTCAGCCTGAAAGTCACAATTCCCAGGATCCTTTTCTCCCTTTGGGAGACGTCACATGCTGTTAACAGTGGGCCACACCTGTCCTTTTCCACTCTTGGCTGCTGGAAGAAATTGTATTACCCGGAACTGATTCCAGAAAGTGGTGCTATTGATGATTAGGTTGAAAAGGGATGAAGGGATGGCTTCGGCCACCTTAGAACTAGCTCTCTCCCAGTGGGGGAGAGACCCGCTGGCTTTCTGACGGATCAGACCAGATCTTTGGCAGAAGTGCCTGTGGTGGGTAGGAAAATTTTTCTACCTTCTTGTTTTTCTTCCTGCGTCTCTGTTGCTTTTCAAAGCCTAGGAGTGAAATGGTCACGACCCTCGCTCGGCTGACTCCTCTGGTGGCTAGTGATGACTGTGGTACACGTTGGTGGACTCCTAATGGATACTTCTTGTTTCCAGCACTATTGTGGCTTTACATCTTTTGTTTGTTTGTATAAATAGGCATTTGACCATGAAGTTTGGGGTAAGATAAAAAGGTGCCGCAACAACCCAAAGTCCAGAAGCACTGCTGTCAATCAAAAAAGCTGATACTGACATGCTTTTACATTCAGCCCTTATTCAAAATTGGCTGTAGAAAACATGTTTTAATGTGTTCATTAGCCTCTTCTGCATTTAATAAACATGACTCTTATAAGTCATTTGCTAATAGTATACACCTAATAAGTAAAATAATAGTTGAATATTTTTGTCATTTATCCTCCCAAATTAACAACATTTGATATGAACCTCCATCTTCTTATTTATGAGATGGGAATAATAGTAACATCTGGCTTAAAAGTTGCTGTAGGGATGAAATAAAATAATCAGAATAAAACTCTGAACAGAGACACTGACACAAAGTCAGTTCTGGTGAATGTTCTCCAATACTGAGGTTGATACTATTTTTATTTTCTCTAACTGTAATGTGTTGTGTGAAAAATGCAAGACCCAAGAGAGCCATATGCATTAAGAGAAATTCACTGCTATTTTAGAAGCTCAGATTATATTATCCCTGATGGCACCTGAGTGGGGCTAGGAGTAGGTACACATCTCCACCTGTGGGTGCCAAACAGGAGAGAGCACACAGAGGGCAGGATAGCCAATGGGCCAGGATGAGTCCATAGGGAGCCCCGCCTTCATGGGTCCCTGCAACCCAGATCTAACCCTTCACAGATCTATACAGTCATAAAAGTTTGATTTTCTTGGCCCTGGAAGATTGGTCAGACTTTCACGGGAAGACACCAAAGGTAGGAAGTGTCTAACATTTTGAGTACCTATTACTTGCAAAGCCATCTGCTACTCATTTTATAATGCTATTTTATTCAAACCTAATAAAACCCTTCAAAGTAGTAAATTGAGAAAACCTAGGCTCAGAGAGAGTTCCAATAACTTGACCAAGGTAATAAGAGACCTAATCAGCATTATTTTTTCTTAAGGTATTATTGATATACACTCTTATGAAGGTTTCACATGAAAAAACAATGTGGTTACTACATTTACCCATATTATCAAGTCCCCACCCATACCCCAATGCAGTCACTGTCCATCAGTGTAGTAAGATGACACAGATTCACTGTTTGCCTTCTCTGTGCTACACTGTTTTCCCTGTTATCCCCCACACCATGTGTATTAAACATAATACCCCACAATCCCCTTCTCCCACCCTCCCCACCCGCCCTCCCACAACCCTCCCCTTTGGTAACTACTAGTTCCTTCTTGGAGTCTCTGAGTCTGCTACTATTTTGTTCCTTCAGTTTTGCTTCATTGTTGTACTCCACAAATGAGGGAAATCATTTGGCACTTGTCTTTCTCCGCCTGGCTTATTTCACTGAGCATAATATCCTCCAGCTCCATCCATGTTGTTGCAAACGGCAGGATTTGTCTCCTTCTTATGGCTGAACAGTATTTCATTGTGTATATGTACCACCTCTTCTTTATCCATTCATCTACTGATGGACACTTAGGTTGCTTCCATATCTTGGCTATTGTAAAAAGTGCTGCGATGAACATAGGGGTGCATATGTCTTTTTGAATCTGAGAACTTGTATTCTTTGGGTAAATTCCAAGGAGTGGGATTCCCGG
Source organism: Phataginus tricuspis (assembly GCA_029783875.1). Classification (NCBI taxonomy): domain Eukaryota; kingdom Metazoa; phylum Chordata; class Mammalia; order Pholidota; family Manidae; genus Phataginus; species Phataginus tricuspis. The sequence goes on along the minus strand of JAQQAC010012171.1, from coordinate 3,900,963 downwards.
GTCAAATGGTATTTGTGTTTTTAGTTTTTTGAGGAACCTCCATATTGTTTTCCACAATAGTTGAACTAGCTTACATTCCCACCAGCAATGTAGGAGGGTTCCTCTTTCACTGCATCCTTGCCAGCATTTGTTGTTCTTAGTCTTTTGGGTGGTGGCCATCCTTACTGGTGTGAGGTGATATCTCATTGTGGTTTTAATTTGCATTTCCCTGATGATTAGTGATGTGGAGCATCTTTTCATGTGTCTGTTGGCCATCTGAATTTCTTCTTTGGAGAACTGTCTCTTCATATCCTCTGCCCATTTTTTAATCAGGTTATTTGCTCTTTGGCTGTAGAGGCATGTAAGTTCTTTATATTTTTTGGATGTTAACCCCTTGTCAGATATGTCATTTACAAATATATTCTCCCATACTGTAGGATGCCTTTTGTTCTGATGATGGTGTCCTTTGCTGTACAGAAACTTTTTAGTTTGATGTAGTCCCATGAATTCATTTTTGCTTTTGTTTCCCTTGCTCAAGGAGATGAGTTCAAGAAGAAGTCACTCATGCTTGTATTCAGGACATTTTTGCCTATGTTGTCTTCTAAGAGTTTTATGGTTTCATGACTTACATTCAAGTCCTTGATCCATTTTAAGTTTACTTTTGTATATGGGGTTAAACAATAATCCACTTTCATTCTCTTGCATGTAACTGTCCAGTTTTGCCAACACCAGCTGTTAAAGAGGCTGTCATTTCCCCATTGTATGTCCATGGCTCCTTTATCATATATTAATTGACCATATATGATTGGGTTTATATCAGGGATCTCTAGTCTGTTCCATTGGTCTATGGGTCTGTTCTCGTACCAGTACCAAACTGTCTTGAGTACTGTGGCTATGTAGTAAAGCTTGAAGTTGGGGAGCATAATCTCCCCAGCTTTATTCTTCCTTCTCAGGATTGATTTGGCTATTCAGGGTCTTTTGTGGATTCATATGAATTTTAGAACGATTTTCTCTAGTTTGTTGAAGAATGCTGTTGGTATTTTGATATGAATTGCATTGAATCTGTAGACTGCTTTAGGTAGAATGGCCATTTTGACAATATTAATTCTTCCTATTCATGAGCATGGGATGTGTTTCCATTCATTTTACCCACTAAATTTATTGGTATCTTCTTTAATTTCTCTCATGAGTGTCTTGTAGTTTTCAGAGTATAGGTCTTTCACTTCCTTGGTTAGGTTTACTCCTAGGTATTTTATTCTTTTTGATGCAACTTTGAATGGAATTGTCTTCTTGATTTCTCTCTCTGCTAGGTTATTGTTAGTGTATAGGAATGCCATAGATTTCTACGCATTAATTTTGTATCCTGCAACTTTGCTGAATTCAGATATTAGATCTAGTAGTTTTGGAGTAGATTCTTTAGGGTTTTTTTATGTACAATATCATGTCATCTGCAAACAGGGACAGTTTTACTTCTTCCCTGCCAATCTGGATGCCTTTTATTTTTTTGTGTTGTCTGATTGCCGTGGCTAGGACCTCCAGTACTATGTTGAATAGGAGTGGGAAGAGTGGGCATCCTTGTCTTGTTCCCGATCTTAAAAGCTTTCAGCTTCTCGCTGTTAAATATAATGTTGGCTGTGGCTTTGTCATATATGGCCTTTATTATGTTGAGGTACTTGCCCTCTATACCCATTTTGTTGAGAGTTTTTATCATGAATGGATATTGAATTTTGTCAAATGCTTTTTCAGCATCGATTGAGATGATTGTGTGGTTTTTGTCCTTCTTTTTGTTGATGTGGTGGATGATGTTGATGGATTTTCAAATGTTGTACCATCCTTGCATCCCTGGAATAAATCCTACTTGATCATGATGGATGATCCTTTTGATGTACTTTTGAACTTGGTTTGCTAATATTTTGTTGAGTATTTTTGTGTCTATGTTCATCAGGGATATCGGTCTGTAGTTTTCTTTTTTTTGTGGTGTCTTTGCCTGGTTTTGATATTAGAGTGATGCTGGCCTCATAGAATGAGTTTGGAAGTATTCCCTCTTCTTCTACTCCTTGGAAAACTAAGGAGGATGGATATTAGGTCTTCACTAAATGTTTGATAAAATTCAGTGGTGAAGCCATCTGGTCCAGGTGTTTTGTTCTTAGGTAGGCTTTTGATTACCAGTTCAATTTCGTTGCTGGTAATTGGTCTGTTCAGATTTTCTGTTTCTTTCTGGGTCAGCCTTGGAAGGTAGTATTTTTCCAAAAGTTGTCCATTTCTTCTAGGTTATCCAGTTTGTTACCATATAATTTTTCATAGTATTCTCTAATGATTCTTTGTATTTCTATGCTGTCCATAGTGATTTTTCCTTTCTCATTTCTGATTCTGTTTATGTGAGTAGACTCTCTTTTTTTCTTTGATAAGTCTGGCAAGGGGTTTATCTATTTTGTTTATTTTCTCGAAGTACCAGCTTCGCTTTCGTTGATCCTTTCTATTGTTTTATTCTTCTCAATTTTATTTATTTCTGCTCTAATCTTTATTATGTCCCTCCTTCTACTGACTCTGGGTCTCATTTGTTCTTCTTTTTCTAGTTTTGCTAATTGTGAGTTTAGACTGCTCAAATGGGAATATTCTTCTTTCTTGAGGTAGGCCTGTATTGCAATACACTTTCCTCTTAACACGGCCTTCGCTGCATCCCACAGATTTTGCGGTGTTGAATTATTGTTGTAATTTGTCTACATATATTGCTTGATCTCTGTTTTTATTTGGTCATCGATCCATTGATTATTTAGGAGCATGTTATTAAGCCTCCATGTGTTTGTGAGATTTTTCATTTTCTTTGTGTAATTCATTTCTAGTTTCATTCCTTTGTGGTCTGAGAAGCTGGTTGGTACAATTTCAATCTCTTTGAATTTACCGAGGCTCTTTTTGTAGCCCAGTATATAGTCTGTTTTTGAAAATGTTCCATGTGCACTTGAGAAGAATGTGTATTCTGCTGCTTTTGGGTGTAGAGTTCTGTAGATGTCTGTTAGGTCCATCTGTTTTATTGTGTTGTTCAGTGCCTCTGTCTCCTTACTTATTTTCTGTCTGGTTGATCTGTCCTTCAGAGTGAGTGGTGTGTTGAAGTCTCCTAGAATGAATGCATTGCATTCTATTTCCCCCTTTAATTCTGTTAGTATTTGTTTCACATATGTAGGAGCTCCTGTGTTGGGTGCATAGATATTTATAATGGTTATATCTTCTTGTTGGATTGACCCTTTTGTCATTATGTAATGTCCTTCTTTGTCTCTTGTGACTTTCTTCGTTTTGAAGTCTATTTTGTCTGACATAAGTACTGCAACTCGTGCTTTTTTTTCTCCCTATTAGTTGCATGAAATGTCTTTCTCTATCCCTTCACTTTTAGTCTGTGTATGTCCTTGGGTTTAAAGTGAGTCTCTTGAAGGCAGCATATAGATGGGTCTTGTTTTTTTATCCACTCAGTGACTCTATGTCTTTTGACTGGTGCATTCAGTCCATTTACATTTAGGGTGATTATGGATAGGTATGTACTTATTGGCATTGCAGACTTTAGATTCCCAGTTACCAAAGTTTCAAGGTTAACTTCCTTAGTATCTAAGAGTCTAACAACTCACTTAATATGCTAATACAAACACAATCTAAAGGTTCTTTTTTGTTTCTTTTTTTCCCTCGTCCTTTTTCTTCCTCCTCCATTCTTTATACAGTAGGTATCATATTCTGTACTGTTTCTCTATCCCTTGATTGACTTTGGGGATATTTAATTAAATATTGCATTTTCTTAGTAATTAGCTGTTCTACTTCCTTTACTGTGGTTTTATTACCTCTGGTGACAGCTATTAAACCTTAGGAACACTGCCATCTATAGAAGTCCCTCCAAAATACACTGTAGAGATGGTCTGTGGGAGGTAAATTCTCTCAGCTTTTGCTTATCTGGGAATTGTTTAATCCCTCCTTCAAAGTTAAATGATAATCTTGCCAAATAAAGTAATCTTGGTTCAAGGCCCTTCTGCTTCATTGCATTAAACACATCATGCCACTCCCTTCGGGCCTGTAAGGTTTCTGCTGAGAAGTCTGATGATAGCCTGATGGGTTTTCCTTTGTATGTGATCTTATTTCTCTCTCTGGCTGCTTTTAATAGTCTGTCCTTATCCTTGATCTTTGCCATTTTAATTACTATATGTCTTGATGTTGTCTTCTTTGGGTCCCTTGTGTTGGGAGATCTGCGTACCTCCATGGCCTGAGAGACTATCTCCTTCCCCAGATTGGGGAGGTTTTCAACAATCACCTCCTCAAAGACACTTTCTATCCTTTTTTCTCTCTCTTCTTCTGGAACCCCTAAAATGCGAATATTGTTCCGTTTGGATTGGTCACACAGTTCTCTCAATATTCTTTCATTCTTAGAGATCCTTTTTTCTCTCTGTGCCTCAGCTTCTTCTCTAGTTTCTATTTCATTTATCATCTCCTCCACTGTATCCAATCTGCTTTTAATACCATCCATTATGCTCTTCAATGATTGGATCTCTGACCATAATTCATTCCTGAGGTCTTGAATATCTTTCAGTACCTTCATGAGCATGTTAATGATTTTTATTTTGAACTCCCTTTCAGGGAGAGTCATGAGGTCAATGTCATTTAAATCTTTCTCAGGAGTTGTATTCATAATTTTACTCTGAACAGGTTCCTTTGGCATTTCATATTTGTGTATGGCCCCCTCTAATGCCCAGAAGCTCTACTCTCTGGAGCTGCTCAGCCCCTGAAGCAATGTTGGGGATTGCAGGGGAGTGGTATTGGTGCCTCGGGGGAGGAAAGAGCTGTTTCCTGCTTCCTGGCTGCTATGCCTGTCTCCATGCCTGAACCAGTGGGCCGAGCACAGAGGTATAAGCCTCTGTGCTTTGTGTTTTTAGTTGCTCTAGACAGATCTTCCCTCTGGCTGGCCTAACGCCAGGGTAGGGCTTCCTGGTTTGCAAGCCCGGTGTGGCTGGCCAGGAGAATAGCGCACCAGTCTGCCCATCACAGAAGGGGCCCCTGGAGCTGTACAGGCAGCCAGGGAGCTGGAGCACCTGAAGATTGTGAAAGCTCCCAATATGCTGGGAAAAGTGCACCCGGACAACTCTGTCCACCTGTCCCCTTTCCCGCACAGTAAGCTCTGTGCAATCCTTGCCCCTTTAGCAGCCCTCTTGCTAAGGGCTTCCTTGTTAGGAAGTCTCTCAGACTGCCCACCCCTCTTTTGTCCCAGAGCAGCTGGATATGGATCCCTGCTTTCCACAAGCAGCTGGAATCTTAGTCTCTCCAGGAATTCTGCCTGTCTTAGCTTTCCAACCCCCTAAATTACGAGAGTATCATGTAAGCACCATGAAATGTAGGTTTGTGCTCCCAGAGCAGATCTCCAGAGTTAGGTATTCGGCAGTCCCAGATCTCCACTCCCTCCCTGCTCTGTTCCTCTTCCTCCTTTCGGTGAGCTGGGGTGGGGGAAGGACTTGGATCCCGCAGGACCACAGCTTTAGTACATTACCGTTTTTTTTGAGGGCTGCTCTTGTCTCCAGGTGTATGCAGTTTGGCACAGTCCTCTTTCCTGTTGCTCTTTCAAGAGTAGTTGTATTAGTTATATTTTCATATTACATGCGGTTTTAGGAGGAAGCCTCTGTCTCACCTCTCATGCTGCCATCTTTAATTCAATCAGCCTAATCAGCATTTGAACTCAGGTATGTACAATTTCAAACCCTTGTCCTTTCTGTTATCCACACAGCCTCCCTCAGAAACTGGCATACATTAAGCAACTTCGATAAGAGACTGGCATATAAATCAGAACAACAGTGCATTCTTTCACACTGATATTTTCAACCTTTCCAGTGGGTGGAATACTGAAATCTGCCATTTAGTACACTCACCTGTGATAACAAATTTCTTAAGAAGTAAAGTTTCTAAACAGAAGGGAAGCTGCCGAGTCTGGAGGAATAATTCTTCCAGGCACCGAGTTTATTGAATTCTGCCGACTCACTGACCTAGCCAAATCTTCCTTGAGGTTTTGGGTGTTCCTCTTCATATAGGGGATTTCTCTGACCAGCCAAGGTAGCATTATGAACATGGGCAAATACTTCTGTTAGGTAGAAAAATAGGCATGACAGGAAAAGGGAAGATCAGGTTCAAAGAGAAAGCCCCCCAGGTAAGATTGAAAGAAAAAGCTGCCCAAACTCTGCCAAGGCATAGGGACCAGTAGGGAGGGGCCCCACGTGAAGACAACAAGGGCTTTTCAGGGAGATATGTTCCTCCCCAGCCAGATCCCAACCTGGGCCCAATCGAAGTAAGAGCTACCTGAATCACACCTCAGTGTGGGGATAGGACGTGCTCACGGAGAGGGATGGCTGTACAGAAGGACCTGTAAGTCAAATAACTCCACCTTGTCAGTCAAAGAGGTGCCTCCTAACCAGAATGCATTCTATAAGCCTCCTGCCTAATGGATTGGGGCCTTTATCTACCTTGACTCTGGCCCGCTCCTCCCCTGGAGTGCATTCAAATAAAACTTCGCTCTGGGTCGTGACTGTTTTTCTGCTCTTTAATTCTTACTTGCAGTGGGGACGAGGGCCAAGAGGAGAACCCAACCTGTAACACCTCTTTTCTTGTGTCTTTGTTCCTTTTCTCTTGTGCCAGTGGGTCTGCTCTGGGCACCCTTTTGCTGACCTGGGAGTGATGAGATCTACTTGAGTTGGAATTTTTAGTAGAACAGACAGACCCAGTAGTTCAGTCTGCTCTGGCCTGTAGCTCCGTTGGCCTCTGCTTCCTCCCCTTGGTCTAGCCTTGTTCGCCAGAGCTCTGCAGAAGGACTTGGGGCCCAAGGCCCCAGCTCTACAATGGTGATGGCTTGCTCAGCTCTGTCTTCTGAACTTGCTCCTTGATGGAGAGAGGGATGTGAAATCTGGGTACTTCCAGACCAAGGACCAAAGAACCATGTAACAACACATGACTTTAATCTCATAATCGTCTCCAACATTCTCTCTGTATTTACCAAACTCCATAATTTTCTCTCCTGGACATAGTTGATGAACACTGCCAAGTCTTTGGTCTTAGAATCCCAACTAAATTCCATGTAAATCAACCTCCTCTGTTCAATCATGTTGTCTTTAGACAAAATGATACTATTCCAGTGTTCTTTCACATCAACCTCATTCTGACAACACCTTGATGAGATAGCATTCCAGGGGCAATCTTGCTTTACTAGGACTTTATGATTTCTCCAGCATTTCAGCCCTGAATGTACAGACATTCTGTTTTCATGGCTTAAATCTCTTAATAGTTCATTTATCAATTCACTATGTATTGGTCCTATTCTTTCAATCACAGAGCTTAACCTTATTTCCAAGTTTGGATGCAACTAACTTTAGCCAATTTATATCTGACTTCATTAGGTAAATCCTAGAGACATATGGATTCATCTGAATGGAAAATTAACAAATATATTTTTGAACAGACTGATTATAAGAATGATTATATATGGCAAGAATCTGGGAAAACTTTATCTCCATTCCAGGGTCATCCACTGTAGACACCATATTAAACTCTATCATTCTTGTATTATCTGAACTATATGAAAACAAATTATTTCCCTGTCTTCCTAACCCTAAAACCGGAAAATACAAAGTTCATGACTGAACTGGGAAGGTAAGGGGTTTAGGAAGAATAAGATAGAATAACAGGTTTCCAAAATCACATGGTAACTCATTATTATCCCAGGACTATCTACATAGTAATATAATTTCCATACAATGTTAAATTGAAAAGTGTTCTCCTGGGTTCAATTTCTACAGACTTGACCACATCAGAATACTGAACTTCAGTTCTGGGTAGACAAAATAAAAATCATTTTTAACTTAGTGAACTGATAAAGCAGGTATAGTATTCCCAAAACCAGTGGACTTTCTCGTTCAGGCTGTTTTCCTTCCTCATTAGATAGTATCATCTACAGTGAGGTGCACAGATTCACAGGCATGGAAGTAATTCTGAATTTCTGGTAGAAGGGCGAATGACCCATAATTTATGGAAGAACGTTCAGTTTGGAAATGCTCTGTAAGGGTAACTTAAAGCAGAGACACCTGAGCTGAAAATCTCTAAGCTGCTGCTCCAATATGGCTTGAACTGTTCTCATGTTTATTCATCAATATGCCTCAGTGACTTTGGATTGGGAATTTATCGTGGTAAATCAAATGACACCTCCTCCTCCTCCCCTTCTGTTTCTTGTCATTCTCCTATTCCTCCCCTTCCCCCTTTCTCTTCCTCCTCTTCCTATTGTTATTTTTATTCCTATTCTTATTCTTTAGTTCTCCCTACTGTTTAGGACAAGATAGTTTGAGCCTGAATTTGTAGGACTGCTCTGGTCATAATATTTGATGATACTAGGTAGGACACATAAGGATTTAAGCAGCGTCCTTAACGCCAAGCTATCAGGGGTGCTGGAAGCCCTCTGAGATCTTTGCAGTGCAATTGGATGCTTTTTATGGCATGTGAGTTATGGTGGTAAGAGCATGTGTGTGGCTGCTGATTTGGGAGGAAATTATGAAAGCTGTTAAATGACAGGAGGTTTAGCCAAAAAGAAACTTCATAAAAGCACATCTTTGTTGGACTTAAGATATCGCTTTCCTTATTCCCATGATGCTAATGTGCACCATAGGTCACTAAAATTTCCCAAGATCATGCAAGATAGACCAATCTATGTTTGCCTTATTATCCCCAAGTCTACAGAGAGGCCAGAGCTACTAGGAAGGGTCCCTTAACACTTTAGAAATAAGAAGTTCTGCAAAATCAAAAGCCCTGCTAAGAATAAAATAAATTTCAACTGCTGATCACATGCCCATCCACTAATGTCGACTAATGTTATTACAGAATGATTCAGAAATAACTTATCTTAGTCTTTTCTGCATTCAAAGTTTTCAGTTAAATTGTTTACAACTTTATTCTTCCTGGAAAAGAACTCTGCATTGTATAATGGAGTTTAATGGGAAAGTTGGCTTTGCTAAGATGTACTTCTTCTTAGCAAGGACAGAGGGACCATGACTTCACAACAGTTACTGTTTCTGCTACGGGGGATAAAACAAAACCAAGACACCCTAAATATCTCTATATACTGATGTTTAGCCCAAAGCTGTACTGCTAATCAAATAGGTTAGTGGACTGAGAACTTTCCAGTACTTTAGCTTGGTGCCTTCTGGTTGAGAAAGTAATACCAGTATTTCCCATTCTTTCTCCAGACTGAGAGAACTAACCAACTAGGCTGAGAGGTTACTAAATAACATTCTTTAGTTCTGAAGAATCATTTCACAATATAACCCATTGATTTATCATTTGTGTGTTTTTGATAATTTTCTTTATTGAAACGATAGAGCTCAACTGAAAATTACAATGAGAGCAGTCATGTTTCTTTAAGAGTGCCAATTATGTCAGCAAAAATTATCCCGATGAAGGAAAAGAACACTGAGCTATATGATTTGAACAAATGTATGTTAAAATAAATATACAATATACTGTTGGAAATGATAGAGCTGCATAAGCAGCATAGATGTTCAGATTACCTAAATATCGTATATGTTGTATTGACTGCAATTTATTCCTAAATTGGAGGATAATTTCACCCACTCCTTGATTGTTGAGGCTACATTACAGTTTCTATTTTTAAATATGAAACATATTGTAAATGTGTGTTAATTTTGCTTCAAGAAAAACTATGAATTTTAATATTCGGATTACTGTAAAAGTAAGCATCACTCTCCCAAATGAAATATACAGCAAGTTAAACGTTGTTTTAGCTGAGCTAAAAATTCTGCTTTAAATAAAAATATGTTTCAGTTGTTACTACCCTCGCTGAGTTCTTCTAAGAGTATTCATCCTAGAATATCTATCTATAAAGTTAAGTTTGTCTTTCAAAAGGGTGTTTGCCTACAAGGCCTTTAAATCTCATAAACTACTCACTGGACTTTTCTGTGGAGGCTCATTCTGTCCTCCAGCTGCAGTCATTTTGACTCAGAATAGCAAGGACACCGTTCCTACATTCGAGGCGCTTCTGAAAGATGAAGACAAGATGTACACACCTGGAAAACTTGAAAAATCCCATCGTGTGGTATAGGGGAATACATAAGGAGTTAACAGTGGGAACATCGCGAGCGTGGCGTTTGTAAAGAAAATCCAGCCAGAAATGAGTATTGAGTTTCCAAATGGCATGGAATTTAGTTTGCTGAGAAATTAAGAGTACTTCATGGGAAATTTCCTCAGAGATCTAAACTTTTGGCCTCTCAAATGTGTTTAAATAAGTTTAAAATGTGTTTCAACTTTAAGAAATGCAGCATTATCTCAGTTATCAAGCTTCTTGCAAGAAAGTCAGCCTGATGGTAGAGGAATTAGGAACAGAAAGGCTAGGCCCCTTTGACTGCACACAGCCAGTGGGATAGGAAGGGATGGCTGTGTCCCCGGGCAGGGCCTTCCGAGTTGCTGAAGGAAGGTTGCAAACACCCCAGCAAATTGGATCCTAGCAATTTGCACTGGGAGAGGTGGAAGTAAGTTGCCCTGATGTGGCTTAAAGGGTCAGAGACACATGAGGCAGGGTATCCCCAAAAGGTGCCCAAGCCTAGATCAGGTCCATTGTCAGGAGAGCCATGTCTGCAGGTAAGACACTGAGTGCATGTCTTCATTAATAGGGACAAGCCCTTGCCCCATTTAAGAGCCTTCTTTTTAACTGGCCACTGGAGAGTTTTTACATAAGATCAGTGACTAAGGATACCCTCCTGCCACCCACAGGTGACCGAGGCCTCACTTCTCCAGCTCTTGGGGCAGTTGGGAGAGAAAGGAAGCGGCCCAGTGTCACAAGGGCTTTATCAGGCTGGACCACCTCAAAGGCAGCTGACAGTCTCCCCACTGTACTAGCCAGATGCCAGCCCAGCTGGCCTTTGCTCTGCTCTATGAACCTGAAAACCAGCCTGGTCTTTGGAGTGACTGACTGCCTGAGTAACTGAGCAGAGGATGGCTCCTAGAAGAAAACAGCAGGGTAAGGACAGAGAGCAGGAAGCTCTTCTAAAGGCCGGCGATGTTATGAGCCTCAATCTGGATGGTGGCTGAGGGGACGGGCAGTAGCTTTGAGAACTGTTCTGATGGGTCTGGGACACTGCTTGCCTGTGAGGACTGAGAGAGGAAAATGGGTCAAGTCTGACTCAAAGTCTCCCAATCCAGGCAACTGGACTTGAAGCAGAAGAACAAGTTTTTGAGAGAGGATAATGAATTTGGTTTAGATCACATGAGCACTTTATTCATTAGAGAAGAGTTTTAACCCCCCTATAACCAAGATAATCCATGTTTATTACAAAAGCAAATATATTAAAGAACACTTTGAAATGCAATTAAATTTGTTTATTGAAATAACAAACTATGAGTAATACAGATTGTTTTCAGTGTAATATAGGTGTCACACATTTCTTCTTTAGTAGATGATAGATGATAAATAGATAGACAATGAATAGGTAGATGTTAGATAGATGCTAGATAGATAGCCAGATGAAATAGAATAATAGAACAATCTTATTTTATTACTGGGAGTCTCTCTAAAGATGAGCAAACCAAATCCCATTAACAGGTGAGGAAACTAAGAACCAGAGAGGCTAGCATTCTCCACTCCACAAGGGTTAGGGCACTGACCACGTGCCAGGCACTTACTCGGTGCTGGGCCTATAAAAGCAAACAGAAAAAGGTACCTGTACGCAAGGTGCTCAGGGCCAGGCTAGTGGGTGATGGTGTCCAGTGAGCAGGAAGTTAACACACTGCTTAATAAGTGCTACGAGAACAGCGTGCTCAGGCTACAAGGTGCACCCAGTCCAGGCTTGGGAGCAGCTCTCCAAAGATCATATGTGAAGAATGAGTGGCACTCGGATAGGCAGAGGTGGCAAAACAGTGCCCCAGGAAGGCCAAGGTGAGGGAAAGCCTAGTGCATTCAGTTAAACAAAGGAGTTCAAGTACAGGGGAAGTCTCGTCCTGGATTTTGGAGTCAACAGTCCCCTGATTCCCAGTTCAACGCCATATTCAGTATACTACCTGTCTCTCTAGGCCTCCTGTACGTGTGTGATGACTCTGCACACGTATCACTACTATTGCTAGAGCACAGGAAGCATACACAGCTCATACTTACCCAGGTCCAGACATGAAGATTTTCAAACCCTCGTTTAAAATGTCTCTTCAGAAGAATAATTACTTTGTATTGTAGTCTTTCATTTCCTTCCAAAATGTGTACATCATCTGGATCATGCCATAAAGCTCTGAAGTCCAGAAGGCATTTCAAGGAATCACCAGGCTCCATCGCCGAGAGAGCATGGGGCAGGGTGGGGAGCGGTCACCACCCGAGTGCAGACAATGAAGGCGTCATCTCTGCAGAGAGCTCAAAAATGCCTGGTGAAATGGGCCACTATCGTCCTGCTCTGTATCATCCCCGTGCCGGCCCTGCAGCACCCCGCAAGCATCGTCCCGCCCGGGAAGCTCGCGGCCCTAGCACACACCTGACTGCAGAACGCAGGGCGCCCAGACGCCTGAAGTCCGCCCGTCCACCACCTCAGCGGTTCGTTATCATCACCTGTTTTCCACTGTCTTCCGGTTGTAAACACAGCTTGAGTTGTCAACATCGTATATACAAAAATAACCCACAGCCATGTTTACCTTCCTAAAATTATATTTATCTCCCCTGAAGATTCTCATCTCTCACATCCAGTGTCCGCTGCCGTCCCTTGGGCACTCGCAGGCTTACCAGGGGCAGCCCTCGCTCATCCTGGCCAGCCGCGCCGTCTGGCAGGTGCTCGGCGGGGTGAACACCGAGGGGTCTTTGATGCCCAGCTGTATGTCGAAAAACCGCGTGGACAGTATCACACTGTAATTTTGGGTGAAGGTTTCCTGGACGGGATAACAATCCTTGACTGTGTAAATGCCAATCCAGGTTTCATCTGTAAGAGGAAGACAAGTTGACTTTTTAATACAGAAGACAGACAAAATGCCTGAACTTTTTTATTGTGGTAAAATATACATAAAAGTTATCATTTTAGCCATTTTTAAGTACACTTCCGGTGGCACCAAGTACCTTCACATTGTTATGAAACCATCATGACCACCCATCTCCAGAACTTTTTCATCTTCCCAGTTGAAACTCTGTGCCCATTAACCAGTAACTCCCCATTGCCTCTGCCCTGGCCACCGGCAACCACCCTTCTGCTTTCTGTCTCCATGAACTTGACTACTCTGGGCACCTCAGAGAAGCAGAATTACGCAGCGATCCGCCTTTAGTGACTGGCGCATTTCACTTAGCGTAATGTCCCCAAGGTTCGTCCACGTTGCAGCAAGTGTCAGAATTTCCTCCCTTTTTAAGGAGGAATTTCCTTCTTTCCATTGTATGTGTACCTCACTTCTTGAGTATCCATTTTTCTGCTGATGGACACTTGGGTAGTTTCCACTCTCTGGCTACTATGAATAATACTGCCATGATCATGGACATAATGGTATCTGTTGGAGTCCCTGTTTTCAGTTCTTTGGGGGATATGCTCAGAAGTGGAATTGCTGCATCATATGGTAATTCAATACTTAATTTGGGGGGGAACCACCATGCTGTTTTCCATAGCACAAAGGCCAGTGTCTTTGGAACAGTCTTGGGATAGGTACAGGCAACACTGCAGAGAAGAGCCTCACGTCTATAAATAAAAGCATAATGGGAGATCTGGGCACTGTGACTTTAGGAAGTGATGGGGGGAAAGGGGCACGGATTCTCATGTGTGCCTTAGGCCCATGCCTTCCGTGTCACAGACCTCAGGGGTTCATTGACCATCAGAGCCATGGATGAGCCCGAAACAGCCAGTGGCAGAAAGGTACAAGTGGCACTAGAAGGCTGTGGCGTTGCAAATACGATGCTTAGATCTGGAGCTAAGCAGCTAGCAGAGGGCATGTTGGGGACTTCTTTGCGGGAGGGGAGATCAATTGGATTAAGCTTATCAATGTCCTTAACTACCTTCCTTATTGGACTTAAACGTCTTTCCCCATCATGCTTCTGAGATGCAAAGCTCAAATACTTCTTTTGAAGCCTTACACGATCTAGCTGACTTTCTGTTGGACCACTCCTGGACGGTGATCTGCTCCTGCGGCCCCCCGATGGAGTACTGGTCCTCAAAGGTGGAGTTCTGAGGAATGTCTAGAGGGTCCCAGGGGTCCGTCAGGGTGATCTTGGAGCACTGCTTGGTGACTTGTTCAATCTGAAACATCACTCCCTCCTCATAGAGCAAGATATATTCAAATAATCTGAAAGATGCCAAAAGAATAGTTCAGGACTTTATGTTATAATCATCATGCCTTTTATCAGCAGAAAGTCCAAAGGCTTTGGTATGAATTACTACTGAAATAGAAACAAATAGTTTTTCTTGCTAGGCAATCATTTCCTTATTCATGAACACTAGACACATGAACAAACTGATTATGAAATTACTGAAATCAGAGTTCAGGAGGGATCGTGAGTAGCTGAGTGCCTATTACAGGCCAGATGCTGTGCTTAGGACCTGAGCATGAGGAAGACATGGCCCTGGGGGGACAGCTGGCTGTGACCTGTTAGCCACAAGGGCACGGAGGGTTGGGCCCTGCACTTGGCTAAGTTCTTGCAGCACTAAGTCAGGGAATCACGGGGTTTGCTGAAGTACAAGAACCCTCTGAGGATGGCCCACGCAACTGGGTCCCAATGTCTCAACTGCCAGTCACCAGGACAGGGCTTCAGGAAGGCTCAGCTGCATTGAGAACAGGGCCCCTCACATACCGGGGAGGCTGTGACAAGCTGAGGGGCCCCAGATCACACGGCTCCCCGTGCGGTTTGTCCACACACTCTCGGCTTCGTCTCTCATGCCCATGGGGGCGCCCTATGTGCCGAGTCAGCCGGGTGTCTTCCCGGCTGGGCTGGGTCAGCAGAACACCCTGCCATCACCCTGCCTGCTGTGTCGTCACCCGGCCTGTGACACACTTAAAGCTGAGCAATCCTGGTGCAGGGGAAGCCCGCCGAGTTGCCGTGCATTTCACTGTGAATCCAAAACTCAGGCCTCTGCCGCTGGTGGAGCAGCCCGGACATCAAGAAGTGAAGTTCTTAACACCTGAGGGCTTTTCACTAGCAAAGAATGGTCACCAGCAAGTTATCTGTGGTGTTGGGACTCCCTCCACTCTGCGGCCCTGGGGGAGGGCGGCTGCTCCCCAGTCCAAGGTTAGAAATTATTTCTTCAGAAAAAGTATTATAAATGACCATTGTCTATGGTGAAAATAGTGCCACTATTAGTGCTATGCTTCTGCTTTGTACGCGTTAGTATGGAAATATAAACATGATCTCATTTTATATATTTAGACACATCTATCCTGCTTTGTGCCAGAAAATATCTGACCTGGCTTGCGAGAGTAAAGCCCAAGCACAGACCTTTAGATGTGGGAGGTCAGTGAAAGCAAAAGAAGTGTTCATCTCATGAGATATCACTGAAAAATGGAGCCAGCTTCTTATGACACACATGCAGGCTTCGCATCAAACTCTAAGCCCTTTCGGTCTGGAGCTGGACTGCCTGGCACTGCTTTCTCCAGCCCGGCTAGGTCCCTGGCATGGCAGAGTCTAAACATGAATGGAGGGATACAGAACTGTGGGCGTCAACTTCAGAGCACAGCCCCCTCGTAAATCTGGGACTCTGTCCCTACACAAATCCTGCCCCATGATCCTTTTCATGACAGCAGGTCCCCCACAAAACCCCTGCACTGTGTGACCGTTTTCATGGTTCCCACCCTCTGTGCTCTCCAGAGACCTAGGCCTCTAGCCTGGAGTCACGCGAGCTTCTGCTGAAACTCCACTCTGTGCCTCTCAAACTGCACTTTGAGGAAGATACACAGCCTGGGCAGGAAAGAGGGTTTCCCTTCCTTCCTGAGACCAGCCCTCAGTCCCCGAATCACAGAGGGAGGGGCCCGCAGCCACGTCTGTCGTCCACAGCCTGGCCTCCTGGGCCAGAGATGGACATCTGACCCAGGGCGGGCCCGGCACGGTCTCCCTCAGACATGTGGAATCGCCCCCGAAGTCCCCCTAGTCAGGCTCCTCCTGTGGCTGGACGTGCCGCATGCGAACTCAGAAGCGTGTGAGGCTGTTTCCAGCATATGAAGCAGGAAGAGTCCCAAGCAAAGCAGAGAAGCAGGAGGAAGCTCCAGCCGGCTGTAGTTCCAACAGCCGCCCACTTCCTGGCTGTGCTGCTTTTCTGAGGCCCAGGGCCCCGACGTGCCCCTGTAGAATCATGATGTTTCTTTTGTTCTAATAAACTTTCCTTCTTCTGCTTGAAACTGGGGGTGTGACTCATAACCAGGCCTCCTGTCTCATATGATCGAGGCCTCCACTGTTCTGTCGAGAGGCTTGGGCAACAGCTGCCAGCACAGCTGTTCCGGGAGAGGCTCTGCACGGCCGGCTGCAGACCCCAGGGCCACTGCCAACTGGTCAGCTGGCGGAGGGGAGGAGACAGCAGGGAAGCAACTCTGCCGGCCTCCCCGTTTCCCAGGGCCAGCTCTGCCCATACACAGAGGTAAAACGCAATTCTAAAACAAGAATTCTAGACTGGAAACAATCATTACGTAATGTTCACATCTGCTGATTCTGGGTGGCCTGAGAGCAGGTGTGTGTTACGCTGTTCTCTGTACTTTTCTGTTTACAAAAGATTTCAGTTTTTAAAAAGAGGGCATAATCTGATAGTGAGGTTATGTTGAAATGCCTTAAGTAAAACGTAAAGTAGGAATTTAGTGAGAAACCAACAGAATGGCATAATTCATTTTTTTCAAACTCCCCTGTAGATCAAATGCTACTACTGCTCCATATGAAGTCTTGGAAAAGATTTTCATGAAGCTGAGGCTGTAGTTGCTTGGATGTTTATGAAAACACATTCATAGTTAAGATGTAAGGTTCTCCATCACCAGGATATAAGGCCTCGAGCCCACAGAGCCAGGACGTCCAAATGCAGAGACCAGCCAGGGTCGCGAGGAGTCCTCTGCCCGGGGCACTGGGCCAGCAGGCAGTCATCCGAAGCCCCAAAGGGCTGACGGGCTTCAACAGAAACTGGATCCCGGGAGCAGAGATCAGAGCCAGGCTCTCAAGTGGAGGAGGTTGTGAGGACCGGAGTCACAAACCACACCCCTGGGGTGCAGCTGAGTGAGGTGAGGTGCCGGGCAGGCCAGCCCTGGGCCAGCGACAGCCTGCAAACTTCTTGCTGGCCAGATACCAAGCAAAGCATGGTTCCTAAGAGGGCCCTGCAGCCAGGCCCCCGCTGTGAGAGAGGTCAGGCTCTCCAGACCCTGCCAAGGAGTCAGCAGGCTGACCTCCCCATGGCAGCTTCAATACAAAGGAGATGCCCGGCACCCCATTTGGGGACCTCGTGGGACAAAGGATTTTTGTGGCTTCTGACAAAATTCTCAGGCTACATTAACAATTTCCCTTAGTTCCTGGTAATCCATTTTCCTAAGCTCTACCATCCCCCCGTTTACCAAAACACTGAAAACCTGCCGAAGGTTTATACTTTTGAAAATAGATATCCGGCTGTTATAAAACTGATTCAGGTTCAATGTTAAAAAAAAAAACAAAAAAAAATGGAAACAATACAGAAATGTAAAATGCAGTAAAAAGTCCCCAGAAACTCTAGCAGAAATACACTCTCTCCATGTGAGTCTAAACATATGTTGGTTTTTTTAATTCAAAAAATTTTTTAATTGTGATTAAATTTACTATCTTGGCATTCAGTAGTGCTAAGTCCATTTCCATTGCTGTGCGACCCATCTCCAGAACTCTGTTTATCTTGCAAACCTGAAACTCTGAAGCTCTGTACCCATTAAACAGCTCTTCGTTTCTCCCCACTCCCAGCTTGCCCCTCTTTCTGTCTCTGAATCTGACTACTCTCGGGCACTCATGTAAGTGTGGTTATACAGTATCTATCCTTCTGTGACTGGCTGATTCGATGAGCATGAGGTCCTCGAGGTCCATCCATGCAGTAGCCTGTGTCAGCATTTCTTCCCTTTGTCAGGGTAATAATCCACTGGATGTATATCACTATACACGCTTTACAAAAATAAGTGAATATTATTCCTTTGTTTTCTAACCTGCTTTTTAAATTCAACGATTTGCCCTTGATAGCCTTCAAAGTAAAAATATACAGATCTATGGAATCATTATTATGAAATATTTTAAATATGCAGAAAATTTGAATGACCAGTACAATAATGACTTTTATAGCCATCACCTAAATTCAATAATTACACTGTTATAATCACATTGTGCCATATCTGCTTCATCTATTTTCTAAATATTTCCTAAAAACAAGGACTTTCTGAAAACTAAAAGTCATTCCTGAATACCAGCTAGTATCTGGTCCACATTCCACTGTCCCCCAAAAATGTATTTTAAAGCCGGTGTTTTTAAAATCACAATCCAGTCAGAGTTATGCATTATATTTGGTTGTTATGTCTCTATTTTTTAAAAAATCTAGATCACTACTCCTTTATTTTTAACATAGCACTGACACATGGCAGATTTCAGGGTTGCCAATATTCCACATTCTAGATTTGACAGTTTTCCTCATGGTGTCATTTAACTTGTCTAACTCTTCTCATTCCTCCAAATGAGACATGGAATCTAAAGGCTTGATTTGATTGGGGTTAAAGGTTGTTGGAAGGACGTGTTATTAGTAACCGTGTATTTCGTGCTGCATCACATCAGGAGTCACGTGATGTCCCGGCCACTCTTACTGCCGCCAACTTGGATCGCCAAGTTACCTGGTCGTTCAGGTGCCTCCATCACAAGGGCATTTCTTTCTATGTCTAGCATGGAATTGGTGGGTGATACTTTGTGATGCTGGGAATAACCTGTCTCCCAGTAACAGTCACCTGATGGTGTTAGGTGAAACCATTTCCCGAACCAGTTATTTCACTGAGTATTAGTATAATAGTCAATGACATCTGTCTATCAATTATCACTCTGGACTCAAGAATTTTTATTTATTCCGTGTATAACAATCCATTTGATGCTCAATTGTCCAACTTCCATGAGTGGGAGCAACTTCCAGCTGGTATTTGCAGCTTTCGACATGACCCCATTCGCCTTTGAGTGCTTCCTGGCTTTCTTTGACACAAGGTGTCCCAGACTTGCCCTTGGACTTTCCCTGCACTGAATCTGAAATATGCCATTTCTCTAAGGAATCCGGCACTTAGTGGTAACAACTTAGAAGCCAACCTCAGAGCCCCCGTGTGCTCACGGTCATGGCCTTGGCCTTTCAGGGATTGGAGCTGCCTACTTTTTAAAGAAATCATGAATTCATATTGATATTTCCAATCTAAATTTAACATTATAGGTTTTCCCCTACTGTTTTTGTTTATATATATTCTCTTAAAATAAAAATCATGCTTCCTAAAAACATCAGCAAATTTACTTCTCTGCTTTATCCTATAATAGTTTTGAAATAATGATAATTTCAAAACTTAGCAGATGACAGAACTGCTGAGTGAAGTCTAAGATTTCAATCCAGTTCTTTTTGTCCTCAGACTATAACTTATTAGGATTTAGAGTTGGAACTGTGTTAAAAATTCACTTGGAATAAGCCTATTCCTGGTATGCTTACGTTTCCAGGTTGATAAGCATTGTGTTCGTGTGTTTCAATTCAGGGACCTAATACTTTTCCTCTTCAATTTAGTTTTATTATTTAAATACATAACACTTTTCATGTTTCAGAACTCAAAATGGTATAAAAAGGCATATTCAGGGAAGTTTCACTCCCATCCAGCCCCCATCCCTCACACTCCTTAGCTTCCATGTTATTTCCCTTCAGGTCTTTTGACAAAAGAAAAAAAAATGAGCAAATATAGATTTGTATTATTTCCCTCTCTCCTTCACAGAAAAGAAAGCATTACTATATGCACTTGTCTGCACCTTGCCTTTTCCACTGCCTATTAACACACAGAGATAGTCGTTATTCCTTTTTATGGCCAGTTTATTGTAAGCGCCACAGTTTATTTAGTCAGTCTCCTCCTGATGAACATGGGGTTGGTTCCATTCCTATGATATCACCCAAATGCCCCAATGAATAGCCTTGTGCTGTTCAGGAGGTGTATAGTCAGGGTAAGTTATTAAATGTGAAACTAGCAGGTCAAAAGGAATTCTGTTAAACATGACTAGATTTCCTTCCATGAAGTAGTACAGTTTCGCCGTCCTATGGGCAAAGTTGAGAGTTCCTGTTTTCTTTATAGTCTTTCCAGCAGAGCATGTTGGCTAACTTGGATCTGTGCCCATCTGATAAGTAAGATATGGTATCTGTCAGGCTTTTTTTCTTTTTAACATTTTTGGGGTAAGTATAACACATATACAATATAGACTGCATAAGTAAATTGCAGAGCTTGAGACATTTTACAAAGCTAACTACCGGGGAACCCCAGATCAGGACGTAGCCTCCAGGAGCCTCCCTCAGCCTCTCCTGTCATTACCCTTCCACAAGCTGCAGTGTATTTCAATTTGCCTTCACCAATTATAGCCGGTTGAGTATCTTTCCACATGTTTAAGGACCTCTGACCTTCTTTTCCTGAGAAGTGACCATTCTTTTCTCTGCACATCAGATGTTGAGTTTGTTTCTTCTCCGTTATCTATAGCTTGTTAATTAGCCTTTTGTGACTGGTACAAGTTGCTGATCTTTTCTCTCTGCCATTTGTCTGTTGACATTATTTAATTCTTTCTTATACAATGCAAAGGATTTTACATTTTTTTAAAAGTCAGACTGCTTTTACTACTTCTGGATTTTTTTCATATTTAGAAAAACTTTCCCTACTCCCAGGTCTCAGCTATGTTTCAGCCATGTTTTCTGTTATCCCTATGGTTTTATTTTGTTCACAATTCAGATCATTAACCCTTTGGAATTTATTCTTGCATATGGTATGAGATCTGAGAGCAATTTTATCTTTTCCCAATTATTCTAACACCATTGAGTGGAAGTCCCTCTCTTCCCCAGTGATTTTAGATGCCACCTTTACCATATACCAATTCCAGAGGCAAGTGGGGTTTACGTCTATGATAAAGCAGGGGAAAATCTTTCTGTCTAGTTTTTCTACTTCAGGGTAAGGTTTACAGACATAAATGACATTGTAAAAAAGCACAGGTCAAGGAATGAAGGTTCCCAGTCTACCACTGGTGAACTGCACGATTGTCATTTTAATCTCCATGTTTCTCATATGTAAAGAGAGACCAAAATTTTGAAGCTCACAGCATTATTATGAAGATGGTTTGAGATTAGCAGAGACACAATTATTATATAAATGCAAGGAATTATAGCTTGTAGGAAAGTCTGATCATAACTGTATTTACTATCATCAGTTAATGTTTAACAAGGCAACTACTCATTTAACATACACATAAGACTTGATCTATCATGTAACAAAGAAGGGCTGATTCAGACGGGCTGGAGATGAAGAAGAGACTATTCTTGAGCACTATGGGTGCACCCTGCAGACATTTTCCTCCTTCCCCCCTGTCCTGCTTCTCAACATAGAGGCTGAGAAAGTATACTTATTTACTAATTTTCTTAGTCTTCCTTGGAGCTAGGGTATAATGAGTTCTGGCCTTGGAGATCTAAAGGGAAACCTGTGGGGAGAAGGAAGCCTCTGGAAATTTCTCTTCTCTCAAAAAAGAAGAGGAGATTCCCTCTTCTGCTCCACTTGCTTCATCTCTTACCTTTGAACATGGTTGGGTAAGGATATAATGTGTGGAGTGGAGGCAGCCATCTTGAAGCCATGAGGCAGCAAGTTAGCATGCCATCTTGCAACTACCATTCTAGGAATGAGCCAACATTCTAAGAATGGCAGAGTAGATGGCTGAAGAAGCAGGGGCCTTGATGATGCTGTTGGGTCAGACCTAGGTACGTGTATCACCAGAATTCTGAGGTAAACAACAAGCATTCTTACAATTTAAAGCCTCTGTTAGTCATTTTCTCTAGTACCTGCAACTGAAAGCACCCTAAATAAAATAAGTAAAAACCACTGCTTTACAGGTGTTATCTATTGGATTTTTTATAACAACTGAGAGCTTTCCCTTCCAGAATGAGCAGGGCCCAAGTATTTGGCTAATCCTAGAAGCTGAACTATCAGATCATGGCCTGGGCATAGATGAAGATGAATAGCTACTGACTTTATAGCCAATAGGCAACTGTCAATCCAGAATCAGTGCAGTCAGGGGGTGGAAAAAGGCAGGGTTACAGACTGGCAAATTCAGCTGGCTGACATGTTATTGGCTTTTGTATTTTTAATTGTTTTAACCGGTGAGAAAATACAAGGCTCAGAGCATAACTTAGTAGTAAATAATGGTGCCAGGATTGGACCCAAGTTCCGATTCTCTTACCAGATTCATGCTAATTCCCTAGCACCGTGTTCCTTCCTTCCATCTGTGGGGAAGGAGTGATTCTTCCCATCCACGTAGAGCTGTTTGGCCATCTAAGCTATACTAAATTACAGAAAAGGGAGTTGACAAATATTATATTGTGATTCAAAAGGACTTTGGCTTTTATGGAAGAAACTGGACAAACTTTGGATTTGTTTAATGTGCAATATAATAGATTAGTAATGCATGCCGGCTCTCTGACTCTCAGCAGGAAGGACTGAGCCACGGCCACTTGCCATTCTGGCATACACTGAGATTGAGTTACACCCTACAGGACTTATGGGACATAACAGAAAAACACTATTTCAAAACTGTTGTGTTAGACACAAACTCATCGTGCAGGCTGCTGCCAACCAGATCTAACAAAAGGAAAATTAAATTACTTGAGAATGCAGCCTTAGGAAAAGTAAAATCAAAGAAGAATTTTGTGTGCAATTTAAGAAGCTGTAAGGTGATGGGCCTCCATTACTTGGATTCTAGTTCAAAAGAGGGAAAGGATGCTCAAGAAATTGAGGTGATAAATCTATCTGATGACCACTGGCAATGGGTAGGCATGTATTCTCTCATCTGATGGAAGATAATAAAAAACTTCACAGGGGACACTCATTCACCACTTTTTTTTTTTCACCACCATAAAAGAAACCGCCTCGTTAACACTAAGATACCCATGTTACCATGGTCCACAGTGATTTCTGGAACTACGTATCAGGGGGTTACACATAAGGAGGTGAGGAGGACACAAGGACAGTATGACTCACACAGGCAGCAGGATGCTGTTCTGCAGAAATCTACCAGGTCCCACCCTGTTGAAATAGAAACGCACACACACTTCCAGCTAACAGTGAAACTAAAATATAAATCTTATTTTTACTCTCACCAGGATTTGGGATGATTCTGAATTTAAGAAAAAAGGAATATTGTGTGTCCACAAGGATAGCTTTCTATTGAAAAACATGATTATCAGAATAGAAAATGCAATGGTGGCCACGTAGAGCCAACTGTCTATGGGCAACAGACAAACAGAAAACAGTAGTGAATTAAAGGTATTAGTCTTAGAACGCGGGAAAAGAACATATAAAGTGATGAAAAGGCTAATGAAAAGATACGAACTTTGGGAGACAGATGTAAGAGAGACAATACATGTAAGTAGAGAGATTCTGCAAGAAACAAAGAGAGAAGACAAAGTATCAGACCTCCAGAAAGAGTAGATGACATTTCCCTAGAGCTAGAGGTTATCTGGAGACATTAATAAAGTTCAAGGACAATGGAAACAATCTACAAATACTTGGGGAGAAAAAAATTATTAAAACTAAACCAAAATTAGTTCAGTATCCAGTTTCCCTTCTAGAGCTCTAAATGCCATAAAAAGTTTATAAGCAAAAATACTATCATCCGATAAATTGTATTCACCCAGATACTATCATTATGTAAAACGGCAGTAAGTGGAGGTCCTCAGACGTGCAAACCCTGAAGGTACACCATCACAGAAGTGCCCTCTCCGAGGACATCTTATTGACTATGTTCTCTCGTAGACTAAGACAGGACCCATTGTAAAGGATTCAGGTAAATAAGAACATAAGTAAAAAAGAAATCAGTGAATGAGTAGAATAGTTTGTTTGCTTTTTAATAGAATACCTTGAAATAAAGCTACTTAGAAGTCTGTACAAACACACACACAATAAAAATTCCTTTGTGTTTTAACAAGTAAAGAAGTTGACCTTTAGACAATTGACTCAGTATGGGGAAAGAAGCAAAGACGAGAAGCCATCCAAACACTTTAAATTCTTTTCAACATACCAAGTGGAGCCTAGATAAATACTTGTCCTTTACAAAAGAAATTGTGTCCTGCTGTCAGAAAAGTGGATTCCCAAGCTTCATTCTCTAACTCTGGGGGAAGTGAGACCTCACGAGGTTGTTCTCCCCTCCGTCTCAAAGGTAAGCCAGACAATATCTGGGGCCGGGCCGGGACGAGAATCACTGTCCAAAATGCAGCGTGTGTGACAAAGGGGACAAGAAGAGGGCTTGATTCAGAGAGAGAGGACTCCCACATCCAGAAGAAACACACAAGCCACACCTGAACATAGCACCTGAGATGGCATTTCAATGGGTATAAAATCTAGGCAAGATTCTCTCCCCAGCTTTTCCTCCCTGAAGTGCGAGCTGGTAGAAGTGTCCACTGGTTCACTGCCATGTTTCTCTGGAAATGAGAGTTTCCGTCCTCTCCTGCCTTCTCTACATTTTCTGGCTCTGCTGCCCCGCTTCCACCAGGCCCTTCTGCCAAGACTTGTCCTGGAGGATCCCCACTTGATGTCAGCCAGCTAAGAGAGCTCCATGGTGACCCGGGCATCTTCCTCAGAGGGAGGTCAGCCTTTCTGCTTGATGTCCTGGATCATAGGTTTTTCAGTGGGATGCTCTGGTAAGCAGGCCCTGAGATTCCAGAGGATATAAGAGGCACCTCAGTAAGGGACTTAGAAGCTCTGGAGTCTCTGCAGATGGCCTGGCTTACCACTGTCTTCCCTGAAAGCAGTTTCGAACAACCTCAGGGGGCCATGCATCCATCATGGCTGCTCCTGGATGCCACACCGACTAGTCGTGGTTTATGATGCCAGGACACCCCTCGTGGGCCACATCTCACCTGTAGCTGACAGTGTCACACCAGGCCAAGGAACTGATGCACCCTTACCCTGTGCCCCCATCTTCCCATCTGATAGCATCTTCCTTGACAACTTCGGAGATGCTCTGGAGCAGCAGATTCTCTGGGCTCAGTGATCTGACTGTCTGTGTCCTTCCCACCACCCCAAAATCATATATTGAAAACCTAAGGCCAAGGTGAAGGCATTAGAATGAAGCCTTTAGGAGGTGATTAGGCCGTGAGGGCAGAGCCCTCATGCATAGGCTGAGTGCCCTATGTTACATATAAGACAGGCCGGGAGAGCTAACTGGCCCTTTCCACCATCTGCGGCGATGACTAGATGGCTACAACCCAGAAGAGGGTTCTCGCCCAAACATGCTGGCACCCTGATGTCAGACTTCCAGCCTCCAGACTGTGAGAAATAAATTCCTATTGTTCATAAGCCACACAGTCTCCGGTATTTGTTACCGCCAACTGAACAGACTAAAACAATGGGTGCAATCCCTCTCGGGCCGGCCGATGGCTCTCCCTCCCGGCAGGGCGCACACGCTGGAACTCCCCAGGGGATCTGACTACAACCACCACGAAACCAGCCTTTTGGGAACAGGCAGGGGTCACCGAGGCACTGGAGCCTTTTTGTCCAGGGGCAG
The DNA here is from genome assembly GCA_029783875.1 of Phataginus tricuspis. Taxonomy (NCBI): domain Eukaryota; kingdom Metazoa; phylum Chordata; class Mammalia; order Pholidota; family Manidae; genus Phataginus; species Phataginus tricuspis. Next base: position 3,875,249 of record JAQQAC010012171.1, on the reverse strand, counting down.
CTGCCGTCTGTTTAGGGGCCATCTGTCCCAGGAGCCTCTCCTTTCTTTGGCAGGTCTGAGGGTGACATAGCCCATTAGGGATCTGATTCTTCAAAGGGCCCCTCAGTTCAAAGATACACTGCTTTTGAAGGAAGCCACTGGTGTTTGGGGAACTCCCAATGCCCAGATTGAGGGAAATTCCCCCAAACTGAGATTGAGGAGTAAGAGAGACATTGAAGGCAGTGTTTCGTGAGAGAGGAGCAGGGGAGTAGCTACAGGATGAAAGGAACGTCGGAGGTCCTCTTCGGGAGCTTGTGCCGTATGCCCTCCTGGCAGGGCCACTACCACCCTGCCTGGAAACTTTTCAAAATATGGGTAGGCAGTGGAATTTGATGTCAAAAATTATTCTCGACAAAGGAGATATATAAATAGATAATAAACCATAAAGCCACTACATATATCCATGAGTTTATTGTTAAAAACATAAATATGAGGGGAAAAATGTAGAAAAAAATACAGAACATTGGGAAGTAAAGTGTATCGATTGGCAAGGGAGAGTTAAGAGAATACCACATACACACTTATGATCATATATATAATCTTGGTGAAATGGAGGATTTTTCAGGCAAATATTAATAACCAAAACTGACTCAGAGTGAAGCAGAAAGTTAAGTAGATAAATAACACAGAAAAAAAAAAGATCCTTACAATGGCCTAGTAAGATCTTAAATCTTTGATCCTAACAAGAGATCAAAGAGTTACTTCTTCAAAGGGATTGGGGTCCAAATGGTTTCATGAATTAATTTTTTCCAACTTCAAGGCTGTAGAGCACAGAGAAATACAGCAAGTTTGCCAATTCTGTTACAAAGCTAAGAAAAACCTGAAAGCATAGAAAGTATAGAAAGCACAAAAAGAAAAAGTAAAGATCAAGGTAAATTGTGGCTGTGAATTAAAAACAAACCTCAATTAAACTATTAGCAAAGCAAATCAAGAAGACTGTTGAAAGAATACATTAATGATGAACTAGAATTTATTTCAGGAATGCAAGGATAGTTTAATGTTAGGCAATCTAGTAGTTCAAATTAGAATAAATTCTTTATCATATAGGTTAGAAAAATATTTACTGAAAATGAGAGTATCTTTTTAAATTAATAGCCTGTAGGAGACTTAACTGTAATATATTAGAGGCATCCACATTAGAGTAAGAATAACTTCAAGTATCTCACTTTGCCCTTCTGTTTCTTATTTATCATATCAGAAATCACTAAAAATAATTTGATTCCTTACGGGTGTACAGAAAACATAAACACTAACATTCTATCCATTCAAATATTGGTTAGAATAACCTTCCTGAAGGTCAAATTTGTCAAAAATCTAAAAATGAGCAAATCCCTTTTTTATCATTTTCTTATCTAGGTATTTATCCAAAATGATAAAAAGTAGTACACATATAAATGCACACAAATACAAGGTTATAAAAATGTAGTTTATACTTGTGAAAAAAAAGGGGAAAGAAACATAACTACTCCAAAATAAGGGACTGCTTGAAGAAATTATATTCTATCAATTAGCTAGCATACCACACAGTCATTAAAAATGATTCTGTTAAAGATTACTCAGTGGCATGAGAAACATGGACAATATTTTGTTAAATAAAAAGAAATGCATGGCATGTTTCTCTTTTAATTTTAAAATTATGTGTACAGGAATTTAAAAAATCCAGAGGTACATATATCAGGGTTGTTAATCCTGCACGGCAGGCTTCCAATCAGTCTTTACTCTCTTTATTTTACTATTCTGTTTTATTTAAATTTTCGACCATGAATGTGTATAATGTTAATAGTGCAAAAGCTGTGAAAGTGGTATTTATTCCCTCAATACACATTTACTGAGACTTACTGTGTACCAGGCACTTCAAGGTGCTGGAGTTTGGTGATAAACCAGACTGATAAAGTTTTCCTCTCACTTCAGGGAGGAGAGACAAGCAATAAACTCCAGATAAACTGACTGACAAGACCATGTCACACAGTGACAGTATCCTCGGGAAAATGGAATGAGATGCGGAGGAGAGCGGCGTGGGCAGGGGTAGAGTACCAGCTGGTCACGGCAAGTCCCTCTGGGGAGGTGGCAAGTGAGCTGAGACTTGAATGAGGAGAAGCCAGGAGTTCAAAGGTGACAGAAAGAGACTGGTCAGTATGGATGGCCTTGCACAAGGTACTGTTACGTGAGAAGAAGCCCATTAGGAAACAGTATGTGCTATACTATGTATATTAATGTATCTAAAAATCTCCTAGGATATTCAGCAGATGTTAACAGTAGTCATATGTTGGGCAGTTATGAATAATTTTTGCTGTTTTTCTCTTTGCATATCTGTATTGTAGATATACTTCCACAATCCATATATGTTATCATTATTACTCACTCTGAGGCCGCGGGCTGGCAGGACTGGGCTGCCAACGAGGAGACGATGGATGGGCAGGGGAGTGACAAGGTCAGAGATGAGGTCTGGGGCGGGTAGGGAGCAGGGCCTATAGGGTGGCCGGGCCCTTGTAAGGACATTAACTCTGAGAGATGAGAGGTATTGAGGGTTTTGAGCAGATGAGTGACATGATACAATGTTTTTTAGCAGAATACTCAAGCTGCTATGTCGACAACAGACCAAAAGGGGCAAGGGTAGATGTAGGGGGCTGCCAGGAGGCTCCTGCACAAAGTCCAGGCAAGAATGACTGAGGTTGGCTCTTCAGAGTGATAGTGAAGGTGTGGTCGGATTCTGGGTGTCCATCACGATGAGAGTCGGTAAGGTTTGCCTGTGGATTACTTGCGGCAAGTGGGAGAAAAAGGCGTCCAATTGCCGCTGAGCTACCCGAGTTGCTTCAGCTGAGATAAAACTGCAAGAAGAAAAACTGGTATTTGTCTGTTTGCTGAGAAGGCATCAGCTTTGGAGATGCTGACATCGAGACGACTGTTAGAGAAGAACTCAGTAAGCGTTTGGATAAATGGCCGCAGAGCTCAGGGTGAGCTGTAGGCTGGAGAAACACACCCAGGGGTCCTCCACGAAGAGACGGCATTTAAAGCCGTGACCCAGAGGAGGCCACAAAAGGGCACACAGACAGAGAAGCGATGGGACGGAAAGCCAGAGGCCTGGGACACCTCACCATTAATGGTCTGAGAGAAGAGGAGGGGGAGCAAAAGAGACTTAGGAGAGGAGATGAGGCCGAAGGAGGGAAGCCAGAAGAGCCCTGATAGCCACACGAAGGAAGGACATCAAGATGGAGGAAATGACCAACAGTAAAACGGGGACAGATCAAAGATGACTTGAGGACTCGTGTGTCGTATATTGCTCTTGACCAGAGCAGTTTTAATAGAGTCATGATGGCGAAAGTGGGACCGGTGGCTGTCAGGAGAGCGTGGGTGGGCAGACCTGGGACTCAGCCTCAGATCTGCTTTAAGGGGAGATGGGGCTTTAGCTAGAGGGGTCAAGAGGAGAGTCTTTTCTTTACAAGTGGTCAAATAAAAGAAATTATAAAGGGGGAAAATAGAAGATTTTTACTGGAATTGGGGAAATATAAGACTATCACATTGATTCCAGGAAAAACAAACCACTAATTGGTGGAATATTTTCAGATCTGTGGGCATTTTGCCCCTGACCACCATCTTTAAGGTCAGAATCAGGAAGGAAGAGCTCAGGGTTAAAGGAGAGAAGTAAAGATGTTTTCAGAGCAGTGTGACGACCACCTCTGGCTTCTATTTATAAGTCCCTTTACTTTCCTTGTCTTATCTTCCCTGGAACTTCTTACTCACTGCCAGCTTCAACCCTCTGAGATCCAAGGTCAACAGACCTGCTGAATTAAGACTCAAAGCAAACTGTGTGTGTTTCCAAGAAAATCTCTTTCCTGAAGAAAAACTCAACATTGCAAATCAGCATGGTTTATTTGTCGAGGATCAAAAGGCCACAAGCAGTGAGACTTCCCCAGCTAATCAAAGGAAATGCTGGCTCCGGCTATCAGAGTCAAGAGGAGGGCATAAAGGCAAAAGAAGTCATTCTCCTGAAATTCAGAAAATTATGATTTCTTAAAATGAAAGTCCGGACAACCCATGCAAAACAGAGTTTGTGATCAAGTGAATTTGCTGGACACTTCATACTCATTCACCTCCCACCACCACGCAGACACACCCCGAGGATCTACAGGGATGTTGCCCTGAGGACTCCAAATGAAAACAACCGTATGAAAAATATAGCGTGATCTTCCCCTCCCTCCTGTTGAACGTTTTGGTCTACACGCCTTAGGCAGGGCTGAGCAAGGTAGGAGTCTTCATGGCCTGGCCCGAAGTGCGGAGCCCAGGCGCGGGGAGGAGGGCATCTGTGCTGGGAGGCGGAGTCACCGCAGCGCACCATCAGTTACCCGCTGCAACGGAGGAATGGACGCCAGGGAAGAGAGTTACACAAACAAAAGGGAGAAAACTCGACCGGCCCATGTGGCGGTGAGGCAGAACTGGAGGACCGGCAGAAATGCATCTATGGATTAGAACTGGAAGTTTAGAAACAGAAGTAGATGCAAATGCATGTGTACATGGGGGAGTGTGTGGTGCGCGCACGTGCACGTTCAAATCAGGAGCCCCCCGCTGCGCCCACTGAGAAGGCCTGGGAGAAGCGCCGACAGTCAGGAGCACGACCAGGGCAGAGACTTGGCTTCCAAATGTCAATCTCCAGGAAAGTAACCGGAGCTTCATGAGAAATGGCAGGGAAAACACAGATGCTTCTGGAATATACTGTGACAGAAAGTGCTCAAACAATACAAGGGACAAGGTCTAAAGAACATAGAAGCCAACTTGAAGAGGTTCCCACGGGCCAAATCTGGGACAATTTGAGCATCAAAATAAACAATGAGAACAAAAGCAATACCATGAGAACCCTTGAGTCCCTGCCGATATAAGTAAGTGCACAAATTGAAAGTTTAACGGGATATGTCCATGGTGTTAAATAGCTCCCTACAAGATACTTACTAATCACAAATTTTAGAGGTGTCAGTTCACACTGAAGAAACCTTGCAGACATCAGTTAATCAAGCGGTCAAAGTAAACATCAGGATGCAATAAAAAAGAAGAGAACATTACCTCCGCGGTAGCCATATAGGTGAATAAGTTGAATAATTATGAGAATGCATTAGACGAACCCACATGGAGGAACACTCTAGCTGCCTATAAGCTTCAAAAGCATCAAAGTGGGAGAAAGACTGATGAGCTACTGCAGGCAGAACCACAACACCTCTACACAATGCCTCAGTGTAAACTGGGTCTTGTACCAGAAAAAGAATGTAAAAGAACAACTGGCCAAACTTGGGTCAGACCTGAATTTCAGGTGACAGAAACAAATCCATGTTAATTTTCTGGTTTGTGTGGCTGTGCTGCAGATATGCAGGAGATGTCCCTGCTCGTAGGAAATGCACACCGAAATATCTGGGGGTCGAGGAGATACCAAGTTGGCAACTCCGTCTCAAATGGTTCAAGGCGAAAAATGGCTGTGTCCTATAACCACAGCTTTTCTGTAAGTGTGAGATAGTTTCTTTTTTTTTTAATTATGTATTTGGAGGGGAAAAACCCTTATCCTGGTTCTCAAGCACATATGATCATTGAAGTTGGCTAGTGTGATAACATCCCTTGGAATTAATCTTCCCCAGCAAATACTTGGAGAAGCACTTGTATAAGCAGTCATAGTTAACCCCTTAATATACGGGAAGGTTCCATGGAGCGGAGAGCCTTCAAAGTGTGGGGACAAAGTGTTCTTTTCTCTACCCATGAACATAAGCTTAGATAAAAAGGAGAAGGAAGAAAAAGAACTTTGAATTTGTCTCCAAAAAAAATTTAGAATCTATATCAAGTTCATTGCATTATGGTAGAAACAGGAATCAACCGGATAAAATAAAAGCACAATTAGTGCTTTCATGGTGTCCTTTAATCTTATCTGTGCCTAGCTTTTCACAAAGAAGGCCTAAATATTATTTAGTATAAACATTGTAGATATCACTAAAATTAAACTGATGTTCGAAGAAGTTAAGGATCTTGTTGGTTACACCAGGACTGGAAGTCATGTCTGGCTCCCCGTGGCTGCCTAAACAGATGCCCACACTCTACCCATCACTCTAAATGGGTTTTTTCCTCTAAGAACAGAGAAGAGAAACAATATCCTGTTCTCCAAGAAATAGAATTCTCTGAGACAGACATGAACAGAGCAGAATTTGAATAAGAATCTACTTGCTAATCTATTTTAAAGACACATCTTTCCATCTTTTCCAAAAATATCCCCCAAAATGTAGAACTGATAATTGAATGAATAGTCTTGCCAGATATTATTCCTAATGCACTGATGTATGTTCTCTTAATGCCTCTCTGCTCACTGTATTAGCGGCTTCATTAATCCCAGCTCCCAACCCACCATTCTGTAAGTGGGAGCAGTAAATTACTGATGGCCTAACAATATTCATCCAGTACCTACATGGCTTCTCCCATAAAGTTCAACATGTTGACTGAAATATGAAAACAATCTTCTTGCTTTTCCTCTAGTCTTCCAAATGTAATACTTGTGAGTTTAATCAAGGAGTCAGGAAAGATGGTTGGAACCAGAAAACAAAACAGTATCAATTACTAATATTTCCCATTCTCTGCTAAGTCTTGTCTTATCTGAAGCTTGCAAAGTTATTTAATCTTTTCCATCATCTCAGGGAAAAGAAAGCCTGGAAAATCCTAGTCACTTGACAGTAACTACCAAAGGGATTTTCCATAACTATCTGGATGCAAAATAAAAATCTTAAGAAGTTGATCCAATCCTAAAACTTCTCAACTTACTAATAAATATGAAGAGACATCCCATCCATATTTTGTTCAAATAACATCTGGTTTCTTGGCCAGACTGCTAATACCTGAAAACGTTTCTGAGCTCATTCCAACAAATCTACATTTAAAGAGCTTAAAAATGTATTTATGCACTAAACATTCTTTTCTACATCTGACTTAGGGCCAGAGATGGGACTGGGAAACAGCACCTTGCCAAGAAATTGGAAAGAAAGGGAATAAAAATGCCTTCTAAAAGCTCAGCTGTGAAATCAACACTTGATGAATCAGGGCAAGGAAATGAGAAATGACCACATGGGGACAAAAAAGCTTCTAAGCCAGCATAATTTGGCTGTAGCCCCACTAAATATACAATACACACATCTAAAGACTACATTAATCTATCATGGAGTCCTAGAGACTATATTAATCTATCATGGAGTTGTATTCAAAGAAAGGTTGTTAAGGCAACCTGAGCAGTGCCCACGAAGGCGCCTGCAGAGTAGAGGGAGTCTGCACCAGCAGAGCTGGGGTGGCAGAGAACCAGCAACAACACTTGTCTCTGGTGCAAATGAATGCATCACTTTATCTTAGCCTGATTGCCCTGGGCTCGCCTGTCCTGTTCATGACAGAGAGCTCAACACTGAGCATTCAGCCTACCCTAGACCAGGCAGTCCTTAGATTCAATGAATTTGCTCCAACTCTGTGCACAGCCTCCTGATTCTAATTTGGGCCCCTACATAATTCTGCCTGCAGGGAGAGAATGACCTAGTCTTGTGGCCTTGACAGGCCAGGCCCCCAGCCAGCTACAGCACTCGCTAAAATATACACCTAGCGGCTGAGCTTGCTTGCACCGAGTCACCTCCCTGAGCAAGGGCCCTGAGTGCATGGCTGGATCACGTTTCTGAGCCCACAAGCTGGCAGTGAGTCTCTGGGCCATGGCAAATTCACCAGAATGGTGACGATGGCGGTGGGGACAGGTACCGAGCACATTCTGTGTGTCCGACACTGCACCATGAGTTTTACAGACTTGAACTCACCTGATCCCCATAACAATCCAATAAACTAAAAATCATCCGAGTTCCCATTTTGTAAACAAGGAGACTGAAACTCAGAAAGCTTTAGTAACTTACCCAGAGGCCCACATTAGGGATCTGGGTTCAGATCCAGATTTGCGACTCTAAAGCTTAATCTCCTATCTTGTGAAAATAAAATATATAGGGTCACTGGGACTCTGGGCCCTACCTTCCCCTGGCCCCAAGCCTCTGGGCCACTCCAGTCCAGCTGCAGCGCGGCTGCTCACTGCTCGCCTCGCGCCACTGACCAGCCTTCGTATCAAGGCCCATGAAAAGCAGCAGTGAGAAGCACAGAAAACCAGACCCCGTCTCAGCAAACTACGCCACCACGTCTCCTCACCATCTATTCCAGGCCCTCGAAGACAAAGGGGAGACTCCTCCTTGACTCTCCCTCCCCCCCACACCTGCCAAGAACCGCCTACTCACGTGCACGCCCTTCAGTACTTCCCCAACAGGCCTGCCCCTCCCGCCATGGCTGCCACCGCCCACCTTTCCCTGGACTTCTAGAGATGTCTCCTGCAGCATATTTTTGCTTCCACTCCTGCTCTCCTGTATTCTCCAGCGATCTTTACGTAATCCAAGCATGGCATCCACTGCTTAACAAGCCTTCAGGGGATCCCCACCTCTTGTCATCCTCTGTGCTGCAGTCCTAAGTGATGGGCCTGCAGTCTTGAGACACGCTCATCCCTGTCTGTTTCAGGATGTCCTGGAGTGCACCTGCACTCCCAGGCTCGCTCACAGGCCTCCACACCGCCTCTGCTCGTACAGGGGCTTTGGGACTTGCTCATGGTTCACCTCCTCCAGGAAGCCTGGGTTAGCTGCCCAGCTGCAGGGCGGCCATCACACTCAGCTCACCCTTCACCTCACTGTATGGGAATTTTGTTTATGGAACTCCACTCCCACACTCTCACCTCCTGAAGCCCAGGACCCACTCTGTTTATACACAGTGCGTGACATGAGAAAATGCCTGATGAATGATTGAATGAATGAATAAGGGCCTGCTACACCATTAAGTGTCAGAATCCACCCAGCTTCCACAAGTCCTATCTGTGTGATCTTGAGAAAACTGTTTAACTCCCTAGACTTTCAGGTTCTGTCTGTAAAATAAATATCATAAAGCATCCACTGTCAAGTTGCTGTGAGATTTAAACCAAATCATATAATATATGGCAAGTCCTCAGCGCCATGCTGGAACATAGTAAGTGCTCCAATGCTGGCTCTCATTGTCACTATTATCACTATGTCCTTCGAGACCTAATAGAAACATCCTTGAAAGGCCTCACGGGTGTTCCCAGTCCCCCATGATGACGGGACTATGCAGGCCTCCTCAGCCATGTTGTTTTACTTCTCATAATGCGTTGTCTTCCATTCTTGAGTGTGCCGCTCTGAAATGGTCTGACGCTTCTGCATTTTCTTTAAGAGGCCTGATACGTCAACACAGGCTTTTAGGTGGAATGATTCCAAGCTTTGCCCCTGATCTTACTGCCCACTGGAGCCTTAAACCATGGACATCCCCTCCCTGGCACATCCTAGTGATGCAGATGGCAGACAGCGAGGCAGGCATAACCCTGGGAGGCACACACGCAAAGAAACAGGAAGGTTGTGGGACGGGCAGGCGGGGGTCCCAGAACAGGAGTCAGGTCTTAAAGGAGGCGGCAGCGAATTCTCAGAGAGAGGATGGCCTTTGTCACAACAGATGTAGAGAGGTGAATTACCACTCAAGTGGTTAGAGAAAATTCTAGCCTAAGTCCTCTATGGAATGTTCTACAGCCATTAAAAATAAGTAGGGGGCCAACTAATAAAGTAGCAAATAAGAAGACATGAAAGATCGTGTTAAAAAAACAGATAATATATGCTTTTTGATCACAGTATGGAAAACCTGCTTTAAAAAAATTGAAGGGAGTAGAGTAAAATTTTAATAGTTGGAACAGGGTTATGAGTTTGTGGGAAATACTGCTTGATCGATTCCCCACACCTTTGCATTGTTGTCATATTTCTTTAAGATGTAAAAAATAATATTTAAAAACTATTTACTCGGCGTGCCTCCCTTGCAGACGGCTCCTGGAAGCGACGCCATAGCGCAGGTGACACGCCCTAGGCTGAAGGGGGCTCCAGGGGTCCAGGGCCCGGGGGCCTGGGGCGCTGGGCAGTGCCAGCCCGCCCCTGCCCGGGGGTCACCAGCAGGCCTCCCCGGCCCCCAGCCGCACTGTCCCCGAGCGGTGCTCCCCGCAGCCCGCTGCAGCCCCGCGACCTGGTGCCCGGCGCCCCGGGCCGCCGCCCCGCGCCGCGCGTACCTCTTGCAGGGGATCAGCGCCTTCCTCTCGTCCCGCAGCCGCACGCGCCGGTTGAGCCCGTCGTAGGAGAGCAGGGCGCGGCTGTAGCGCCGGCTGCTCGGCCGGTAGAGGACCTGGCGCCCCTCCCACTGCTGCGGCGCCCGGCACGGGCGCCTCGCCCCCGGGGAGCCCCCGGGCCCCGCCGCCCCCAGGCCGCCCAGCGCGCACACCCAGAGGCCGCCCAGCAGCCAGGCGCCCAGCGCCCCGCGGGCCACGCGGAGGGGGGCGCGCGCGGCCATCGCGGCCTGTCCCCCGGAGCCCCGCCCGAGCCCGAGCCCGAGGGAGCGCGAGCGGCCGGGAGCGAGGTCCCGGCGGGGCGGCCCCCGCAGCTGTCGGGATCGGGGCGCGCGAGGTCCGGAGCCCGCCCGGGGCCTGCGAAGGCGCCCGCGAACCGCGCGGGGGCCAGTTCTGCCGGGCCGCGGCCCGCGGAAGGTTCCGTCTCGCTCGCTCTCCGCTGCCAGCAGGAAATGCAGTGGCAGCGCGGGCCGCGGGCGTCCCGGGGGCATAAGGCGGGGCCGGGAGGAAGGATGCTGAGAAGGCGCGCGCTTCTCCACCCACCAGCGTGCTGGGCAGGTGACCACACCCTCCGGGACTCACGCGAGGTCAAGGCCGGGAAACTGCTGCTACCCTTGCCTTCCCCTTTGTCATCTTCTTCCAACGCATTAGAAATGGAGTGAAGGGCACCTTCCTGAAGAAATGTTACCATCATTCGTCACTGCGGTTTCCCAGCCCCCCGCCCAGGACGGAGTCTAGGGGACCAGGCGACAGGCT